>JAFVLL020022167.1:0-21241 GCA_021397915.2 Tor tambroides
CGATTTTTGATCCTTACTACATGCTCTAATGTATTAATACTTAGGAAAGTGTTTTCTGTGGCCAAGAAAATATCCTTTCTTAGAGTTGATATGAATTTATACTGAATGTTCGCTGGACGAACAGATTAGTTGATGGCAATTTATTTTTGCTTCGGTTATTACTGTCAGCTGATATAAATAATTGTAATTAATCATAATTAATTGTAATTATTTATATACAATTCCTTTTTGAGCTGATTTGTTACATCAGTATTACTGATTAGATTCAATGTAGTTTCCAGTACAGGGGTTATGCAAGTCTCTGATCTACCTTCTGAGAGTCAAACTATGTGAGAATGTTTCCATCTCTAGTTCTTGTGACAAGGTGCTGCTTAAATCATTAGGGGTGTAGTGTATCAGAGCGAATCAGACAATATAAGATTCAATCAGAACATTGTTGAAATACGAGGAGATGAATTCCACAAAGGGGCCCAAGACAACATGGATGATCGTAAATCAGATCCTAGCGCCAGCCAGCCTGAAGTGAGCCTAACCAACCAACCAGCAGCTTTGAACAGTGTGCAACATTAACACAGAAGAACACTTATTGATAATCCCAACTCAGGAAGGAGATTGTCAAATTTGGGGCAAGTAACCAAGATTAACGGTCAAAGAGACACACAGGATGACCATCACATGTAAATTCATGATAGAAATCACGAGGATTGATTTCCCCTACCTAGCAGACAGGAACCAGACTGAGATTCCTTCTAGACATTTTTGACCTGTGTTCCTCACAGAACACGTCCTCATGTTTACAGAGATTGCCTTTACATGTATGTACGCACCAAAATGATGCAAAAAGGACTTAAGAGCAATTATCATTTCTATACATAACTCAATATCATGTATGTAACCCACAAATTTGACTATCATGTCCTAATCACTCATTATGAATGTCTTTTGAATAACTATTGAATAGCTTAGAGGTTTATAGTTGTGTTTGGTATGAGTTTGAAACTGCTTTCTTGAAACGTTCCTATCAACCAATTCTTTGTCAAATGTATCAGATTGTAAGATTTACAGAATCTCAGACACTTTGATCTTCAGAGATGGACAATACACACAGTGCATTAACATACAGACATCTTTTTCGACATCTCACTGAGAGAAGTTGTGAGAGAAGACCCTTCTCACCTATCCACTTCTTTTACTCACTCTCCCCGTCTCCCCTAATTTCCATCTAAACACAGGACACTTCAGAGATCACCAAAACCACTTTTCTTAATCAGAGTTTATAAAAATGCAACAGTTCATGTCTGATGTTGTTTGAAAGGTCTCTGTGTCTGGTAAAAGGTCTCATTCTCTTAACAATAGGACAGACAGCCATCAAAATTAGAAAAAGGGGTAACACTTTACATTAAGGTTCCCTTTATAAAGGGTTTATAAAGGTGTTAATAAATGACTAATAATTACTTACAAATACATTATAAATCATTGATAAGCAGTTATAAATGCATGAATAAATGCATGAGTAATTTTAATGCAATACCTGCCAAATTGGGTGAGCCATTTTTAACTCACATGTTATAAATGCTTAATAAATATATTTATTAATACTTGTTTCACTAAAAACCAGATCCCTGATTTATTTCATGATGCAGCAAAAATTTACTATTATAGCAGGACTGAAGGGTGTTGTATTTATGGTTTTCTCATTTATATCTCATGACTTGTGTCACTTACAATGTTTCTTACCAGAATCTACTCTGTACCTTACCCATGATTCTCAGCAAAAGTTCATGATGCCTATCCACAGCAATGATTAGAAACTGATATCTTCTGTTTATCAAGATAAAATTATCTTGATTTTTATTTTGGGGGAAAAATCATAAAAGCACAACCATGACTTCATGAGATATTAATATTGAAAATTTTAATTCCAATATTACCTGTGAACCATAATGCAATGAACCATTTATTAATGATTTATAAATGTTAATAACCTGTGAAAGTGCACCTTAATGTAAAGTGAACACCTGTGAACCATTTATTAATGAGTTATAAACGTTAATAACCTGTGAAAGTGAACCTTAATGTAAAGTGAACACCTGTGAACCATTTATTAATGAGTTATAAACGTTAGTAGTAACCTGTGAAAGCGTACCTTAATGTAACGTGAACACTTGTGAACCATTTATTAATGTTATAAATGTTAGTAACCTGTGAAAGCAAACCTTAATGTAAAGTGAATACCTGTGAACCATTTATTAATGAGTTATGAACATCATTAACCTGTGAAAGTGAACTTTAAAGTAAAGTGGACACACTAATCATTTACTAATTATTAATGCACACACAGAAGAATTTTTTTTTCGGTTAAATGTATTTTATTGTTGATGCACTATATCAGTAAACAAAACTACACTGAACAAAATTATAAACGCAACACTTTTGTTTTTGCCCCCATTTTTCATGAGAAGAACTCAAAGATCTAAGACTTTTTCTATGTACACAAAAGGCCTATTTCTCTCAAATATTGCTCACAAATCTGTCTAAATCTGTGTCAGTGAGCACTTCTCCTTTGCCGAGATAATCCATCCACCTCACAGGTGTGGCATACCAAGATGCTGATTAGACAGCATGATTATTGCACAGGTGTGCCTTAGGCTGGCCACAATAAAAGGCCACTCTAAAATGTGCAGTTTTACTGTATTGGGGGGTCCGGGGGGGTCCGAAAACCAGTCAGTATCTGGTGTGACCACCATTTGCCTCACGCAGTGCAACACATCTCCTTTGCATAGAGTTGATCAGGTTGTTGATTGTGGCCTGTGGAATGTTGGTCCACTCCTCTTCAATGGCTGTGCGAAGTTGCTGGATATTGACAGGAACTGGAACATGCTGTTGTATACGTCGATCCAGAGCATCCCAAACATGCTCAATGGGTGACATGTCCGGTGAGTATGCTGGCCATGCAAGAACTGGGATGTTTTCAGCTTCCAGAAATTGTGTACAGATCCTTGCAACATGGGGCCGTGCATTATCATGCTGCAACATGAGGTGATGGTCGTGGATGAATGGCACAACAATGGGCCTCAGGATCTCGTCACGGTATCTCTGTACATTCAAAATGCCATCAATAAAATGCACCTGTGTTCGTTGTCCATAACATACGCATGCCCATACCACAACCCCACCGCCACCATGGGCCACTCGATCCATAACGTTGACATCAGCAAACCGCTCACCCACACGACGCCATACACGCTGTCTGCCATCTGCCCTGTACAGTGAAAACCGGGATTCATCCATGAAGAGAACACCTCTCCAAAGTGCCAGACGCCATCGAATGTGAGCATTTGCCCACTCAAGTCGGTTATGACGACGAACTGCAGTCAGGTCGAGACTCCAATGAGGACAACAAGCATGCAAATGAGCTTCCCTGAGACGGTTTCTGACAGTTTGTGCAGAAATTCTTTGGTTATGCAAACTGATTGTTGCAGCAGCTGTCCAGGTGGCTGGTCTCAGACGATCTTGGAGGTGAAGATGCTGGATGTGGAGGTCCTGGGCTGGTGTGGTTACACGTGGTCTGCGGTTGTGAGGCCTGTTGGATGTACTGCCAAATTCTCTGAAATGCCTTTAGAGACGGCTTATGGTAGAGAAATGAACATTCAACATTCCTGCAGTCAGCATGCCAATTGCATGCTCCCTCAAAACTTGTGACATCTGTGGCATTGTGCTGTGTGATAAAACTGCACATTTTAGAGCCTTTAATTGTGCCTTAGGCTGGTCTTTAATTGTGGCCAGCCTAAGGCACACCTGTGCAATAATCATGCTGTCTAATCAGCATCTTGATATGCCACACCTGTGAGGTGGATGGATTATCTCGGCAAAAGAGAAGTGCTCACTAACACAGATTTAGACAGATTTGTGAACAATATTTGAGAGAAATAGGCCTTTTGTATACATAGAAAAAGTCTTAGAACTTTGAGTTCAGCTCATGAAAAATGGGGGCAAAAACAAAATTGTTGCGTTTATAATTTGGTTCAGTGTAATTGAAACAACATTACTGAGCATAACGACACATAAAAAGTGGCTTATACAAGTAAACTCACATTGAACAATTCAGAAACACAAAGTATTCCACACATCTCACATATATACAACAAAAATATTTGATAAATACAAGCTCAATAAAGGCATCTAAATATTTAGGCAATATTTTATCTAATTTAACAGTTTTGAAATAATAATTAAATCAATGACTGAAATCACCATTACAGAACATTATAATATTAATAAGCAATCAGCAATTTTTTTAATTTATTTATTTATTTATTGATATCATGATAAAGCCCACTGTAACTTGAGCATTTGTTTATCCACACTCGCAGTAACGTTACCTGTACGCGCGGGAACCATCCACGGGAGTGCTGGAGCGGTTATTTATTTGTATGGTTTATTTGTAGGGTTGGGAGGGTTACTTTTAAATTGTGTTCCGTTACAATTACAAATTACTTCATCAAAAAAATATTCAGTAACGTAATCCAAGTACCACAATATGAAAGTAATGTAATCTGATTACTTTTGGATTCCTTTTAGTTACATACGTAAAAAAAAAGTCAAAAAAGCAATATCTAAGTAGCCTACTTTTGGATTCCTTTTAGTTACATACGTAAAAAAAAGTCAAAAAAGCAATATCTAAGTAGCCTACTTTTATTTAACTATGATTTTAAAATTAAAACTAATAAAAACTATAGTAAAAACTATTTGAAACTATTAAAAATCATGTCTTGTTTCACCATCTAGACATTACAGCCCATATATATATATATATATATATATATATATATATATATGTATATGTTACGGGATGAACGAGACGTGAGGCCAGCGGATCCATGTGCAAGCTTTTATTTATAAACATAGTCAAAACTCAGGCAGGATCAAACACCAGCAAACAGATATGTTGAGGGCAAGACACAAGAGTATTTCTAGGGCAAGCGTGGGTCTTCGATCGGCGAATAATATCCAGAGGGCTTGACAAGAGGGGTAATCCGATAGCAAACAAGAGTCCCGGCAAGGTGCAAACATAATCCAAAAAGGCAAGACAAAAGGAAAATCCACGACAGAACAATGATCAGGAAACGAGCAATGAACAGGACTAGACTGACTTAGACAACTAGCAAAACTTAAGCAGGCTCCGTAAGGTAGCTATCAGCTATGACAGTGAACGCTAAACAATACTCAGCAGTGAGAAAGAGAAAGTCTATGGCTTATGTAGCATGTCTGATTGGAATCAGCTGTGTGTAATCAGTGCATTCAGCTGTGTGTGTGTCATCAGTGCAATGGATGATGGTGACTGTAGTCCGGGGTGAAGTGCAACAGTTAGTGTAGTGCAAGAGTCCATGTGGTGAACGGGTGACCTCTGGTGGTGAGTGAATGGAAGTTCATAGACCGGATTCGTGACATAGCCCCCCCACAAGGAGCGGCTTCCAGACGCTCCTAACTCATTAAAATCCAGGAGGGCAGTGGAGCGGAGGCGGAACAGGGGAAGAGACGGAGGGCCAGGTCCACGTGGCAGTGGAGGGACCGGTGACTGGGGCAGAGCAGGATGCCCAGACGGAACCGGCGAAGCAGGAAGCCCGGGCAGAGCAGGGAACCAGGGTGAAGCCGGCGAAGCGGAAAGTCAGGGTGGAGCAGGAAACCAGGGTGGAACCAGCAGAGCAGGAAACCTGGGTGGAGCAGAAGGAGCAGAAGACCACCACGGCGGAGCAGAAGGCCACCAGGCCAGAGCAGATGGGGCTGGAGCCCACCTGGGCGGAGCAGACGGGACTGGAACAGTGTTAATTTTGTCGACGAAGACGACGACGAAAAATAGTCGTCAACGAACCTTTTTCCTGTGACTAAGACGAGACGTTGACGAGCTAAAACTAATATTTGATGATAAAAACTATGACGAAATTTATGCCACGTCTTCGTTAACAAGACGAAACGGGACTAAAACGTTATTTGAGGACTACCGGACATTCAAAATACATAAGTTGTCTTTCAAAATGTGCGTCTCTGTCATTGGATAAGGGGCGTTTGCATATCTAGTCTCAGTATGGCAGCCACAGTGGACAGATAGGCTACCAAAACGCGAACTAGCGATCTGAAACAATGGCCTCAGCACCCGAAGGGTTAGGGACTGGGTGACCAGACGTCCCATTTTTCCCGGGAGTCACAGTTCGTTGTCGATTAACTTAAAGTTGGTGAAGGCGGGATAGGCGGAATCGCGCTGATAGAAGTGCTCTCTCTCGTGCACGCTCCACTTCTTCAGTTCTCATACAGCACGTGATCAGTTCTCAGTGATCAAATACACACACAGCAGTCCAAATGTCTATCGTGTAGAGTCAGAGTATCTCATGTAAATACAGTCGGTTATGGCTTAAGTCAGTGTAAACAGGAGGTTGAAAACTGAATGTTGACAACATATTCTGTCAGTATTACATGCATACCTTCCGTCTTAAAGGGACAGCATTCCTAATTATCTGTGTCATCATATGTTAACCAACAAAAGATGTTAAATAAATGTATACTTGTTAAGTAAACCAACTGTATCTGAAAAAATGAGTTTAATTTGTATCTCTACCAAAAAATGAAAATTTATTCCAGTTTTTCCAAATTCAATCCTTGATTAAAATTTCTCATATGCTTAATTGATTTGGTCTAAAGAGAGAAGAATTGATGACTATGTTTGTTTGAATACTACATATAAAATAGCTACCAAAATAAATGTTGGTAACTGCAGTTTGACTAAAAGTAATGACTAAAAGTTGACAAAAATGCAATGACTTTTTGTCGACTAAAACTAGACTAAAACCATGAAAGACTCAAATGATTAAAATGTGACTAAGATTATTAAGCATTTTCATCTCAAGCTAAAGACTAAGACTAAATCAAAAATGCCTGCCAAAATTAACACTGGACTGGAACCCACCAGGGCGGAGGAGACGGGACTGGAACCCCCCACGTCGGAGCAGAGACCCCTGACAGAGACTGGGACCTAGGGAAGACTAAGACACACGAGACAAACAGAGCATTTATGGCCCCAAGGGCCAAGGCAGGGAACACAAAAAGTTCATCAATAGTTTCCCGGGCTGACAGTTCGCACTCAGGCACATTAGTAGAGACTGGACAGACAGATAATTCAGAATCAGATTTGACTGTAGAATTTAAACCAACAGACAGTTCACAATTGGGTGCATTGACTTGTACTGGCCTGGCAGACACTTCAGTGACTGAAGCTGGATAGACAGGACTGTTCATAATCAGGTCCTTCAACTGTAATTGGACAGACAGGCAGTTCATATTCTGGCTCACTGACTGAAACTGGACAAGCGGACAGTTCATAAACAAAAGCATTGACTGAAATGGAATTGGCAGCTGGAACAAAATCAGATAAGTTAACGAGTATCTCACTGGTAGTCAGTTCAACATTAGAATCATTGGCAATGACGGGTTGAGTTGACAATTCACAACTGAACTCACTGACTGAAACTGGACTGGTATATATTTCATAACCAAAATCAGTAACTGAAACAGGATTGACAGTAAGTTCAGACACATTACTTGCAATTGGTCAGACAGATGGTTCAAAATTAGACTTGACTGAATCGGGACTGATAGAAGGTTCGTTAACTGAGACCAGATAAGCAGATGATTCAAAACAGGGTGTGTTGGCAGAGATAGGGTGAACAGACATTTCAAAACCAAAAGCATTGACTGGAACTGAACTGACAAACAATTCATGGAGTGATACTGGGCAGGACGATAATACTAAATCAGAACTGTTGATGGAATCAGAACAGGTGATTCAACATCAGGCCTCTTGAGGAAAACAGATTTCTGGGTTGATTCTGGATAGACTGGCAGTTCATAATCAGATTCATTAACAGCATTCACACAGACAGACAGTTCAGAATCAGACTTATTGGTTGTGGCCAGACGGTCAGACAGTTAATGATCAGCCTCCATGGCTGGTTCAGAACAGGACGAGAGATCAGAAATGGCCTTCTCAGCCGGTTCAGAGCAGGACAAAAGTTCATAAGTGTTCGGGACAAGGCAAGAGTTCACGAGCGGCCTCAATAACCATGACAGGACAGGCAGAGAGATCATTGATGGCCTCCATAGCCGTGACAGGACAGGACGAGAGCTGATAAGTGGATACCACTGACACCTCTAGAGGTTCTGCAATGGTTGCTGCCACCTCTGGAGGTTCTACAGTAGTAACCTCAGGACACAGGGAGAGTTCAGTAATGGTCTCCTCGACCGCGACATCACAGACTGAGAGTGTATTGTTGGGCGCCACCACCATACAAGGAGTTGAAGCGAGCGCCTCCGATTCGGGAGGTTCTGCAGCATGTGCTGCCACCTCTGGAGAAACTACAGGGGGCGCCATTGCCTCGGGGGAACACAGAAGCGTGTGCCACTACATCGGGAGGTTCTGCAGCATCAGCCGCCACCTCTGGAGACATCACAGTGGACGCCGCCGTTTCCAAAGGTTCAGTGGTGGTGTATGCAGCCCATATACACCATAAAGCGATCCCCATTGTGGGAAGAGCTACAGACAGGGGAATCAGTTCAGGAACAGGAAGGTCTGAGAGCGTTGGTTTAGGGATACCAGCTGCACGAGCTGACACCAGCGGTAGGTCCTCCACGCTGGATGCCAGTCTGGGAGACTGAAGAACTGACTTCGACAATCTGGGTGCAACAGACAGGGAGTGACAGGACTCTGGATGAACAGATAAGACGTGACGAGACTCTGGACAATCAGCTGTGACGTAACGAGACTCTGGACGATCAGCTGTGACGTGACAAGACTCTGGACGATCAGCTGTGACGTGACGAGACTCTGGACGATCAGCTGTGACATGATGAGACGCTGGAAGTTTAGCTGTGACGTGATGAGACTCTGGAAGTTCAGTTGAGACGTGACTGGATTCACGATGATCGACTGTGACTGGACTTGATTCATGACAATCAACTGTGACTTGACTTAGCTCATGAAGATCAACTGTGACTTGACTTGATTCATGACAATCAACTGTGACTTGACTTGATTCATGAATGGCAGCTGTGATGTGATGGAGCTTTTTTATGGCCGCCATTTTGTGAACGGGTTCTGCTGTTCCCGCCATTGTGTGAGCGAGCTCCGGTGCGGCCGCCATTTTACGAGCGGGTTGAATCACCGGAGTAGCGATCAGTAGACTCGAATGTCAACAATCAACAAAGCAAAGTCCAAAAAACAACTCCGTGACAAACGCGGACCCTCGCGTCTAAGCTTAGACTGAAGAGGTTGATTAATGCCATCACAGAAAAACTCTATTAAAATAATGTCTGGTAAATCTGAATAGTGAGCGATGGCTAAAAATTCTCTGATATAGTTCTCCAATGATCGCGGGCCTTGTTTAAGGGCTAACAATATACTTGCAGTGTACATACCTGGCCAGTGTCCACTTGAACAGCTGCTGGATCCTTGCGTGGCCAAGTATTCTGTTACGGGATGAACGAAACGTGAGGCGTGCGGATCCATGTGCAAGTTTTTATTTATAAACATAGTCAAAACTCAGGCAGGGTCGAGCACCAGCAAACAGATATGTTGAGGGCAAGACACAAGAGTATTCCTAGGGCAAGCGTGGGTCTTCGATCGGCGAACAATATCCAGAGGGCTTGACAAGAGGGGTAATCCAATAACAAGCAAGAGTCCCGGCAAGGTGCAAACATAATCCAAAAAGGCAAGACAAAGGGAAAATCCACGGCAGAACAATGATCAGGAAACGAGCAATGAACAGGACTAGACTGACTTAGACAACTAGCAAAACTTAAGCAGGCTCCATAAGGTAGCTATCAGCTATGACAGTGATAAATGCTAAACAATACTCGGCAGTGGGAAAGAGAAAGGCCATGGCTTATGTAGCATGTCTGATTGGAATCAGCTGTGTGTGTGTGTCATCAGTACAATGGATGATAATAACTGAAAAGTGCAACAAGTGAAGTGCAACAGTTAGTGTAGTGTAAGAGTCTATGTGGTGAGCGGGTGACCTCTGGTGGTGAGTGAAAGGAAGCTCATAGAGCAGATTTGTGACAATATATATATATATGTATATATATATATATATATATATATATATATATATATATATATACATATATTAGTGTTGTCAAAAGACCCAGTACTTCAGTACCAAGTTGGTACTAAAAAAATAAAAACGCCACGGTACCAGGTTTTTTCAAGTACCGGTGGTACTGAGTACCTGGTCAACCCGGTTCTTGACCCGTACAGCCCTATGATTTCCGCAATGCAGAAAACACGGACGGAATCTCGGAATCCAGTTATAAAAACGGAATTTACAGTTTAACACGGAATGTCACGGAATTTGTCAAAGTTTAGATGAATTAATCAAAAGTAGGTCATTACACTTAAATCAAATCGCCATATGGACTAGTATCTGTAAATATTAAGCCACAAAAGTCGATTCAAATATGAATCCTGCATATTCTGTGTCTCTGTGTGAATGAATGAATGGCAGAGACACGCGGTTTTGTTTACTAATGTTACATAGACTGAAGCGCGTGTGACGCTCGCAGTGATTTCAGCATCTGCTGTCTCAATGAGGACATAAATACATAAACGACATCTCCAGGACTGTTCTGAGAGTCACTTCATAAGCATTTTACCGTTTCATTTGAGTAAAACCATTGTCAATTTAAAGGTATTCACGGCAACCCGTCAAAATAAAAGTTTGTTTTTACTTAAAAAGACATTGTGCCAGAACTATATTACTATTATTTAGTAGAATGTATGTGATACTACTACTACTACTGTTGAATGAAATTAATAAAACTTTATTTTTAAGAAATAATCTCACAATATTTCTTCCATGTTTTAATTTTAATAGTAAATCCCCTTTATTTACCAAAAAATAAAATGTGCTTAAATTTCATTAATTAAAAGACAAATTAAATTTGGGTGAAACTTGTTTATTGTTTCTCATACTTTTATTACTTGCGGAAAAACTTGAAACACATTTTAAATAAGTATAAAGGCATTGATTTTTGTATATTTTCTTTTTGTTTGACTTTATTAATAAAAAGTGTTTTTTAATTAGCATTTTTTTGTGTTTTCTTTGGTACCGAAATTGGTACCGAGAACCGTGGATTTTCACTGGTATCGGTACCGAATGCAGAAATTTTGGTACCATGACAACACTAGTATATATACATATATATATATATATATATATATATATATATATATATATAGTTTTACAGCTTTATTTTAATTATTTTTTTATTATTTCTTTTTCATGTAGCCTTCAAGTAAAAAATAAAAATAGTTTATACACAACATTAAAACATTTCACCATATACATATTAGTCTATTTTAGAATAAGCCTACATGTCAAAATGTATGTGAAATGCTATGATCTTTCTTTATTTCATTGACTGATCCGGAGTGTGAGGACTCTTGTGTTAATTTCTACATTTTCCAGCTCATTTTCCGCTAGAAAACTTACACACAACTGCAGTCATGTACACCATATGGAATTTTAAATCACTAGCAAACATAAATATTAACCAACATGATGATTTCCATGCTAGTCGTACCTGCAAATCTCCAAGTTGGTTGAGTAGCCTTTGTTTAAGCAAGAGACTTCATGCATACACAGTACAACTATGTTATTTCCTTTATCCTTTTTGAAGACAAAATAACTGTGAAATTTAACTGTGAATTGAAACTGTGAATAACTGTGACATGAAAATGTTTTTCCCAGCAGGAAGCATTGTAATTAACTGTAGCAGCGTCTCATCCTGTTCGAGGAGAATAATTGTAGAGGGGTGTTATTTGCGCATGCACCAGCAGGTTGCTCACATGAGTCAGTGTGAGTGTCAACAGAACTAGGAACTATGATGAAGCAGCGCTAAATATAGAGTTATTATGTCAAAAAACTCATTTATTTAATTTTAAATGAAACAAATGTAATGTATTCCGTTACATGTAATCCCCCAGATTCATAGTGACCCGATCCATCCCCCTCACTGTCTCTACGAAAGGTGACATCAGTAAACAGAGGATTAATCAGGGTTTCCGCTACGTACATCAGCAGTGGCGGCCCGGCCTGCCGCTCCTTAAATGTGCACTAAGCGATTTTTGAAAAACGTTTTTGACCACAGTGTCTGACCGAGTCCAAAAAACACTTGTGAGGAGTAAGGGGGCATGTCTTGTACTGACAGAGAGAAGAGAGCGCTCAGTTTGAGTGCTCAGGACGGATATTAGCAGATTGACTACAGATAGAGAGAGATGGCAGATAAAAAAAGAAGAAAATATCAGAGAAACAAAACATTAAAAAGAAGGGTTACGATCAGGCAAGAGGTAGGACCCGTGTAAATATCGAAGCAGCTTTCCAGCGGTGGAGAGAAACTCAAGGAGCGGAAAGGCCTGGAATCTGACGCAGAGGTTGCGTTGTTTCTTTTTGATAGGTGAGTAACGTTGATTTTGCTTTGTTTCACACAACTTATCTGTGTTGGCTTTTGCTTGAATATGCTTGTGTCACCTTCACTTGTTTCTGCGATCGTCGTTGCCATGGTTGTGTATGTACGTGTGGGGTGGAGATATCAAAATAGGGGAGGACGAGGTCCTGTTGGAGTATGGGCGTGTTTGTTTTGGTGCTTTCAAATATCAACATCGTTTGGCAAAAATCGCTTAGTGCACCATTAATTATTGCCACCACTGCTTCAGAATCGGGTCGGGGCAGACGCAGGCTGACGCACAATAATAATCTACCAGTCACCATTACTTTGTACCCACGTTCTCACTACACGCTGTTCTGTTGTCAATAAACACACACGACGATGGTGCTGCCACTGACGTTTACGTTCTCTTTGTGTGTATGTGCTACGACTCCTGAGGTTTTATGGACTGAAAAAATTGGACTGCTGACAGCTTGGTCCCCCCCAGTTAAAAAATCCCACCTGCGCCCCCTGCGCCAATTATAGGCTTTTGTAACACACAGGCAACTACAGACACACAGGCTTTGGTGATGTGATCCTTTTTATTTCCAAAATGTAAGTGCATAACAAAAAAAAAAAAAAAAAAAAGTAAGTTACAAATTTGCACTCCAGAAAGGATCAGAAATGGTATAATAACATATAATTTACATGCATTTTCACAGGTTTCTAATGTTGCTAATCCACATATTATTATAATATGTAATATATAATGTATTTATATAATATTGTCATGTTTAGGTTTGTGTTTGTTTGCTTAGAAATTATTTTTTTTAAATATCATTGCATTCTGTTGTATTTTGTTCATTTCTTCAGTGCTATTATAGTCCTAGAGTATAGAGTAGAGTTTCAGTCTTTGGTTGTCTGATTTTGTTTTTAAGTGGATGGTTTGTTCTCCTACATTTCCCTGAGTTCAGGAAACTTCTTAATAAAAATAGTAGTTACTGCTGCATCTGAATTCTACTTCCTCACTGCCCTTCACTACAATCTGTGACAAATATGTATAATATGTAATGCATTATTTTTTTTATTAGTAGTAGCTACTACTACTTCATTGCATATAATGCACTTTTATTATATTCTTTCAGGATCACATCACTAAAGCCTGTGTGTCTGTAGTTGCCTGTGTGTTACAAAAGCCTGTAGTTGGCACTAGCAAGCATCCGATGTAAAGTCTCATTTTCAAATAAGAAGGAGAAGTCACACTTTTATGACTGTTCCAACATGCTCTGAAGCGAAATTACAATCTCACTGTCACAACTAGCATTGTGAGGAGCGAGGAACGAGGAGCAAGGAACGTGGAGACGCAGGAGAATTCACTAGAATAATCTTTAGTCATCCAACACAGTGTAGACAGGAGTCACACATGGAGCACATGACGTATAGCAGCCAACACCAAACAAGGGGCAGAACACACTATAAATAGACAGAACTAACGAGGGGAAAACGAGACACACCTGGAAACAGATCAGACACGGCTGGGACTAAATGAACTGAATGGGGACAGGAACAGGAAAAACCAAATAAGGACATGGAAACACTGGAAACACGTGGAAACACAAGACACGGAGACAAAAGTCTGACAATTACTCCCCCCTCCCGGAAGGCACGTCCCGCACCATGCAACATCCCATGGAGAGGGGGAGTGGGCACTCTGGAGGCCTCAAGGGACAGGGACACGGACACGGACACGGAGACAGGACAGACGGACTCCAGGGCGGTGCCCGTTCCGGGACCCATGGTGGAGCAGGGAGCTCGGGAGGCCATGGTGGGTCAGGGGACTCGGGAGGCCATGGCGGGTCAGGGGACCCGGGAGGCCATGGAGGGTCAGGGGACTCGGGAAACCATGGAGGAGCAGGGAGCTTGGGCGGCCATGGCGGAGCAGGGAGCTTGGGTGGCCATGGTGGAGCAGGGAGCTTGGGTGGCCATGGCTGATCTAGGGATTCAGGAGGCCATGGCTGTAGCCATACTACCGACCCAAAAAAAAAATCTTTGGGGGAAGTAGAGGCTGGTTCTGGCTGTCGCTTTGGATGAGCGGACACTTGAGGGCACTCTGGAGGAGCGGACACTTGAGGGCGCTCTGGAGGAGCGGGCACTTGAGGGCGCTCTGGAGGAGCGGGCACTGGAGGGCGCTCTTGAGGAGCGGGCATTGGAGGGTGCTTTTGAGGAGTGGACACTGGAGGGCGCTTTCAAGGGGCTGGCACTGGAGATTGCTCTGGGCTGGAGTGAGCCGTGGCCGGCGGGCTTGAGAAAGCCGTGGACGACGAACGCGAGGGAGCCACGGACGGCGGCGGGCTTGAGAGAGCTGCGGACAGTGGCGGGCTGGAGAGAACCGCAAACGGCGGCGGGGTTGGGAGAGCTGCGGACGATGGTCCAGAGCGGGCTGGTTCTAGCTCGGGGCAAGACACTCTCCAGACACCGGAGGATCCCTTCCCTCCATCTTAGTCCTGTGGTGTCTCGGAGGTCCACGGGGCGATGGTAGTTGGCCCCGTGCAAGAACAGCGGGAGGATTGTGGCCTCATTGAAGACTGTCGCTGCGGTGAGCCTGCAGAACTCCCAGGCATACTCCACCATGGGGAGATCTCGGCGGGCAAGGGCGATGAATATAGCGGCAGTCTCCATAGCCGCTAGGGGGAAAACAGAGCTAAACAAAAACGGGGGAAAAAGGCGCAGAGCTAACTGCTGTTTGGTGTCCGCTGTTCTGTCACGACTAGCACTGTGAGGAGCAAGGAACAAGGAGCAAGGAACGTGCAGACGCAGGAGAATTCACTAGAACAATCTTTACAATCATCCAACACGGGGTAGACAGGAGTCACACACGGCGCACATGACGTATAACAGCGGAAACCAAACAAGGGGCAGAACACACTATAAATAGACAGAACTAACAATGGGAAAACGAACCACATCTGGAAACAGATCAGACACGGCTGGGACTAAATGAACTGAATGGGGACAGGAACAGGAAAAACCAAATAAGAACATGGAAACACTGGGAACACGTGGAAACACAAGACACGGGGACAAAAGTCTGACACTCACATAGTGTTTATTAATTTTACGGGTCGGGGGGGGATCACGTGACGCTTTCATGAGCCAAGACGCACATTAGCTGAGCTCCGTGTATATAACCCGTCTTTTACTGTTGTTCGTCTTCTTTTCTTACATTTGGGGTAGTTTTTTCGTTTGCCGGTTATCTGGAGATGTCACACAGTCGGAAACTCGCTTATCTTTCACCATCATCCTCGCCAATTAAGAAGAAAACAAAACCAGCAGCAGCGGCGGGTCGAGACATGGAAGACAATATGGCGATCACTATAAAGCGATTTGAGGACATTTTGAAGGCTGAATTAGCAGCAATGCGCACCGAATTCGCCTCTCACATGACTACGGCCCAGAATATGTGCTCTAAAGTTGACATTTTAATCGGGGAACAGAGAGAGCATAAAAAAGTGATCGGCGAACACACTATGCGTCTGGATGCCCTCAAGCAGCAGGTGACTGATTTACAAGACCGCAGCAGACGCAGTAATCTCCAGCTGTTGGGACTACCTGAAGGGGCCGAGAAGGATGACCCAATTGGCTTTCTGCCGATCTGGATCCCATCACTTGCGGGCAGAGATATCGAGATCGAACGTGCGCATCGAGTTTACTCCAGAGCTTCAACGGATCACTCCAAACCGCGAGTGTTTCTCTTCAAACTGTTACGCTACAACGACAGGAATTTGATTCTGAATGAAGCAAGACGCCGCGGTCCTGTGAAAGCGGGTGACGGTGCAATGTTGAGCTTTTTCCCCGACTTCTCTCCTGCGACGGCAAAGAAGCGGCGTTCCTTCAGTACAATACGGAAGGAATTGAAAGAGGCAGGCCTGCAGACCTTTTTTCAGTATCCAGCTAAGCTGAAGATCGTCATGAAACATGGTGAGACCAAACTAACGCACTCACCGGACGAAGCGCGTCAATTCCTGAGCTCCATTACCGCTCCTCATTCTCCTGGGATGGATGTGGCAGAAGGGTTTGATAACACCAAGTGACTCGACTTTTGATTTACTATTCTAGATCTTCATGTGACAATTGGCTACTGGCAGTTCTTCATGTAAGCTAGGAAACTTGGTATCACTAATGTACAGTTTTCAGTGTACATGATGCAATTATTTATGTTTGTTTCCTTGTTATAGAGAGTATACATGCTCTTTTTTTTTACCCCACTTTATTACGCGTGTGAATTCAAAGTTATTCTGTTCTCTTATAATAGGGCTAATGGCGGTGTTCTAAAGAATGGTACTGGCTGTCATGTTACTGTCACTGATTAAGACAGGGGAGGGCGGCAGCCTGGGGTTTTCACTTTTCTCCTCGAACAATCATGCAGACCATTGTCCATAACAACTATCTGGTCTTCTACTATCTTATTTCTTCTCTTTGATGTGTAATTTTTGTATTCACGTGTTATTTATTTCATGTTGGGGGTTTTTTGTGTGTATTTGAGTTTGCCTTTAAATAAAATAAAAAAATAATTGTTCACAAAAAAAAAAATTTATGGGTCAGCTAACTGTGAGGTGACACAGCAGAATATATTTTTCAAGTGTTTATATGTGTAATCACTTTGTTAGTTCAATTAATTCGTTACCATACAAATAAATAACCGCTCCGGCGCTCCCGCGGATGGTTCCCACGTGTGCAGGTAATGTTACTGCAAGTGGGGATGAACAAATGCTTTATCATGATATCAAAAAAATAATAATAATAATAATTTCTGTGTAATGAGTCCACTGGACGGCGAGCGTAGTGATGAACCCAAGTGCAGTTTATTTACAAAGTATAATTGCAACAACCAAACAAAGACTTGACCAGACTTGACTTGAAACAGACTTGACCAGGGACAGACTTGACATGAACAGATTAGACTCACTGACAGCAGGTTACAACACTAATACACGACAGAAACAAAGGCAATGACATGGCTACTTAAAGCAAACAAGACTGGACACATGACAAGAATCAACCAATCAAAACATGACACAATGAACAAGGGAACCAATAGCAAGGAGACAAGAGGGAAAGGGAAGCATGACACAAACAGGAACCAAGACAAAACTTCAAAATAAAAGACATGAAAACAAGAACATGAAACAGAACCCTAAACAGGCCTTACAGATTCCCCCCTCAAAAAAGGCGGCTCCAGATGCCTAAACTACCCAAAAAAACTCCAGGAGGGAGGTGGAGCAGAGGCAGAATGGGGGAGGGATGGAGAGCCAGGCCCGTGAAGGGGAACAGGACCTGGAGCGTGGAGCAATGGCAGAGCAGGCGGAGCAGGGAGCCATGGCGGAGCAGGCAGAGCAGGGAACTCATGGACGGCCTCCTTCACCGTGACAGGATAGACAGTGAGTTCATGGACGGCCTCCGTGGCCATGACAGGACAGACAGTGAGTTCATGGACAGCCTCCTTCACCGTGACAGGACAGACAGTAAGTTCATGAACGGCCTCCGTGGCCGTGACAGGACAGACGGTGAGTTCATGAATGGCCTCCGTGGCTGTGGCAGGACAGACAGTGAGTTCATGGATGGCCTCCATGGCTGTGACAGGACAGACACTGAGTTCATGAATGGGCACCACCACCTCGGGAGGTTCTGCAGCGGAAGCCACCACCTCTGATGGTTCTGCAGTGGACGCCGCCTCCTCTGGAGGTTCTGCAGCAGAAGCCGCCACCTCTGGAGGCACTGGAGTGGATACATGGACAGGAGAGGCCTTTGAGGCAGATTAGTGGGCAGGAAAGGCCTCAGGAGAAGATTCTTGGACAGGAGAGGCCTCTGGAGCAAACTCGTGGACAGAAGAGGCCTCAGGAGCAGATTCTTGGACAGGAGAGGCCTCAAGAGCAGACTCATGGACAGAAGAGGTCTCAGGAGGGCAGTGTGCAGCCCACATGCTCAAAATGGCGACCGCCATAACAGGAAGCACTGAGGTTAGGGGAACAGTCTCTGTGACAGCCAGTGCTGAGGCCCTGAGGATGCCAGCTGCTCACACCGACATCAGTGGTGGGTCCATCACACTGGCAATCAGTGCTGGCCCAAGCTCCGCATCCGCAGGAGCTTGAGTACTATACCCCCCCCCCCCCCCCCCAAAAAAAATCCTTAGGGGAAACTGTGGTGACAGCCATGACATGGCGAGGCTCAGGCATGGCGGCCGTCTTGGCCGGGGAAACAGGCGTGGCGACCATCATGGCCAGGGGGAATCAGGCGTGGCGGCCATCTTGTGATGAGGCTCACGTGTTGTGGCCATCTTGGCCGGGGAATCAGGCATGGTGGCCATCTTGGCCGGGGAATCAGGCATGGCGGCCATCTTGGCTGGGGAATCAGGCATGGCGGCCATCTTATGACAAGACTCTGGACGATCAGCTGAGACATAACGAGGCTCTGGACGATCAGCTGAGACGTGACGAGACTCTAGACCATCAGCTGAGACGTGACAAGACTCTGGAAGATCAGCTGAGATGTGATAAGACTCTAGAACGGCAGCCATTTTCCGAAGAGACTCTTGAGTGGTGGCCATCTTGCAACGAAGCTCTTGAATGGCGGCCATGTTGTGAAGAATCTCTTGAGTGGCCAGCATGATGTGAGCAGGCCCTGGAGCAGCAGCCATGACGTTAGCAGACTCTGGCTTGGCAGACATGATGTGATCAGGCTTTGACTTAGTAGACATGATATGAGTAAACTTTGACTTAACTGGCATGATTTGAGCAGGTCCTGGAGTAGCAGACATGACGTTGGCAGGCTTTGGAGTAGCAGACATAATGTTAGCAGGCCCTGGCGTGGCGGACATGACGTTAGCAGGTCTTGGCCTAGCAGGCGTGACGTTAGCAGGCTCTGGAGTAGCAGGTGTGACGTTAGTAGGCTCTGGAGTAGCAGGCATGACGTGAGCAGGCGATGGCTTGGCAGGCATGAAGTGAGCAGGCCTTGGCTTGGCAGGCATGACGTGAGTAGGCCTTGGAGTAGCAGACATGACGTTAACAGGTTTTGGCATAGCAGACATGACATTAGCAGGCCTTGGCATGGCAGACATGACGTGAGCAGGTTCCGTAGACTCTGACGTGACTTGAATAATCCCAGACATAACGTGCAAACACTTTGATGTGGCAGATACTGGAGGATAGCAGGATTCCCCATCAACTATCCCCACAGTACATGGTGAGCCAGCCAAATGGAGTGCAAAGTCAGTGAATTATTCCAGTGACCAGTGTGGGGTATTGTGTGGCATTAAACATGATATGTCCTTACTTCAACCATAACGGAAAATGTCTTTCAAGAAAGTTTCATTAAAATCTACCTGGTAGTACAGCTCGCAAAAGTCTGCAACATAGTCCTCAATGGGCCGGTTTCCTTGGCGGAGGCGAACTAGACAATCTGCTGGATTCATTGTGACAGTCGTGTATTCTGTAATGAGTCCACTGGAAGGCGAGTATAGTGATGAACCCAAGTGCAGTTTATTTACAAAGTACAATTCCAACAACCAAACAAAGACTTGACTTGAACAGACTTGACTTAAAACAGACTTGACATGAAGAGACAAGACTCAATTATTAGACTGAATTATTTCAAAACTGTTAAATTAGATAAAATATGGCCTAAATATTTAGATGCCTTTATTGAGCTTGCATTTATCAAATATTTTTGTTGTATATGTGAGATGTGTGGAATACTTTATTGTGTTTCTGAATTGTTCAATGTGAGTTTGCTTGTATAAGCCACTTTCCATGTGCAGTTATGCTCAGTAATGTTGTTTCAAGTAGTTTTGTTTACTGATATAGTGCATCAACAATAAAATACATTTAACCAAAAAAAAAAATCCTCTTCTGTGTGTGCATTAATTAATAAATGATTAGTGTGTCCACTTTACTTTAAAGTTCACTTTCACAGGTTAATGATGTCCATAACTCATTAATAAATGGTTCACAGGTGTTCACTTTACATTAAGGTTCGCTTTCACAGGTTACTAACATTTATAACATTAATAAATGGTTCACAGGTGTTCACTTTACATTAAGGTGCACTTTCACATGTTACTAATGCTAATAACTCATTAATAAATGGTTCACAGATATTCACTTTACATTAAGGTGCACTTTCACAGGTTACTATCGTTTATAGCTCATTAATAAATGGTTCACAGGTGTTCACTTTACATTAAGCTGCCCTTTCACAGGTTATTAACATTTATAAATCATTAATAAATGGTTCAATGCATTATGGTTCACAGGTAATATTGGAATTAAAATTTTCAATATTAATATCTCATGAAGTCACCCTTTTAGACCATGCCCGACTGTTTTTTCCATTGTTAAACTAGCAAAAGTGGATTTGGACATGCCCTAAGTGCACCTGCACTTTGTGCTTTAGACCACGCACTTAGATCGTTAAAATAGGGCCCTATGTATTTTTGTAAAGTCAGGTATGAATCTTACTCTTAGATTCATCTTTGAGAATTTGATGTCTTGTATTGATCTGATATCTTAAAATTGGCTATGTAATTGGCATAATACATATTTACCTGACTGATAATAAATTGTTACATTTTAATTTATTCTGACTTACTCTGAGATCATTGACTCTAATTAATTGTGATAAAGGGATAGTTCACTTTGAAATTAAAATTTGATATCTATCAGCTTACCCCAAGGGCATCCAAGATGTAGGTGTCTTTTTTTCTTCAGTAGAT
>JAFVLL020022168.1:0-16211 GCA_021397915.2 Tor tambroides
GCTCTCAATCTATGGATCCACTGCTGCACCGTAGGAGAGGAAATGGAACAATTTAGCACTTTTGTTTGCTCACAGTGAGGGAGGGAGGCATTGCTTTCTTCAACACAAAGCCAACTTTGTTTTTAGTGTTGTGTATAAATTCACGCCAACCAATCTCTCTCTCTCTCTGTGAATTCGCGTCCAACTCATTCAGAGTTGCTTCGCCCAAGAGCACAATCCCTCCCTTCCCAACACTCGCTACAGCGCTAGTAAACAGCACTGCATTAAAAAAATAAACTCCCAAACCTTCCTTGAGAATTTCAGCCCCAGTGTTATTCAGTTCAACTCTCAAGTGGAGCCACATAACGAATCACAGAGTGCAATTTAGCCCTTCAGAATGCCGGTCGGAAACAGGTGATAAAGGAGGCACTCATGCACTGGCTATGAAGTTTCCCCCCCCTCAAAATTAATTCCATCTTCAAGATTCCCATCTCTGCGATATGCTCGGAATGGCACACAAATACGCTCCCGCCAGAAAGATTACTGCAGACTGACTTAGCATAAACATCTCCTGCTGTTATGACTGGCAGGGGGTGGAATATAATTCTAATGTCGTGGCCTATTTAGACGTAGGTGCATTAGTGTAATCTGCGCGTTCCGAGTGGGAATTATAAAATAATCGAGCCTCGATGAGAGTTTTGTCAAGCTTGCTAACGATAACCATTCACAGTCCAGTCAGGCACACAGTCTTGTGCAGTTGCTACAGTATATGAATCGGGCCGTGTTTACATTGTAAAATGTCACTGGCTCTACGGCTGATATTTTGTACACACGCTGCAGGTGAATTATTGCATACAATTTGACATTAGTTCAACAAGCTGTACGCCGCACGTGGACGCACGCAGTGTGGCGTGAATCAGTGCTGCCTAATTTAATATTCCTGAAAGCTAAGCAGAAAAAAATATCCATAAACTCATTCGGACAATTTTAGGTAAGAAGGACCAGCAATATACTAAATGTAATCTGACAGCCACAAAAAACTGATGCATTTGCAATAAAAAGTTTTGATGATAAAGAAAACAACACACACCTGACTAGTGTAAATACGATACAGCCTCGTTGCAATTTCAGAGCATTAGTCATTTCATAACAGCAGATTAATTCAGCGCAACACCTGTTATCTAAAGACTGATGCATATGCAGTACTCAAGCAAAATAGCAATACAACCTCATATTAAAATTACAGATCAACAAAACTAATCCTTAGATGAAAGAAATATGCACATTAAATCCATCTACATTTTCCAATAAATACCTTTAATAGTCCTCAAACAGCCACTTGATGCTTTATTGAAATATTAAAATAGTCTTATCACAGTTTCAGATCTAGAGATCAAATAATTTCATAATTGCAGAATTTACTGCACCACCACTTGTCATCTAAGTGTAAAAAGGCTGATGAACATATAATATTCAAACAAAATAGCAATAAAGTAACAGCATTTAAACATTCACCTGATTCATGTTCACAATTTCTGATCTATAAATTAACTAATTATGACAGCAACTAGATGAATTCAGTGTCATGTTTTCTTCATCCTCAAGCCTCTCTCAAAAATCTGTTTTATGCACATATTAAAATAGTCTTGTATCACAATTTCAGATCTATTGATCTGCCAAATGAATTTAGTGCACCACCTGTCATCAAGTGTAAAAAGCACCAGGAAATCTACTCAATAAGCAACACAACAACAAAAATAAATCTTTTAGCATGCGCCCTACTATATGCAATATCTACAAATATAAAATCTACCTGCATCTGTAATGTAAGTGTTAAACACCAATCTAAGTGAAAAGCATTTCAGCTACTCAGCAACATCCTTTAACATACACCTGACTACTGTATATAACTAGTCTCCTGATCAACTACTGTCACTTCCAATGTGCAGATGATTTAGTGCTCATATTACAATCCCCATTAAGAGTTTCTGATCCAATACAGAACTCAAATCCACATCAACCTACGCTGAAACTTCCTCAAACAGCAGCCTGGCGCACATTATTTCACAGCTGTAAACAGTGTGTTTTACTCAGATTGGCCTAATGCCGCGAAAGCAAACGCCGAGCGGATACAACGCTGCAACATGGTCGCGTTCGAATGTTCACAAATTTCCCGCGAAACCTGCCAGCAGAGCGACACACGCTGAACACATTCAACGGTCATGTCCTCTGTCCACCAAAACACACACACACACACAGCAAAAACACACACACTCGCGGCTTCTGTCAGCGTGTATACCTGTTACCCAACCCCTCACACACACACACACTCCTGCGGAAAGGGCAAAGTTTCACATCTCAGTCCAAAATGCCCGTCAGCGCACGCGTTTCCACAGACACACAACAAACCGAGCGTTTACCGTTCTCTTCTGGAAGGGTCTTGCTGAATGCTGGGCTTGGTGGGCGCCATCTTCCTGCAATTATTAATTACACTTTTTTCCTCCGGATTTCACGCGACGAGCAGCTGACAGCGGAACCGGGAGCATTGAAGCAACGCCATCGGTGATACCGGAGCGCTCGAGCCCGTGTCTCCGTGCGTTAAGACGCGTTCAGACGGGAGCGAGACCAGCCGACACTGAGATCCAAAGGCATGCCAATAAAGTGAGAGGAAACCCGGGGACGCTCGTGCGATCCGGCGGCTGTCCTCGCGGGAGAAACGAAGGCAGGAATCAGTGCACGAGTGGGGCTTTTACATCACGATGTGCCCCTCGAACACAGCCGCTTCTTCGCAGTATGTTTGTCCGCATTTTTCAGCTTTTTTCCTGCCTCTCTCTCCCTCGCATCTCCCTCTCCTGCCGGCGCAACAACGCCACTCAGTTGTAGTTGGAAATAGTTTGAGTTTATGGGGAATATACAGGTTGTTTCTGATGCATCAACGAAAGGATTGGAGAAATCGCTTCATGACACCTTTTGAACGTTTGCGTGCTGATGTTTGCTTTCATATTTTCTATGATGTGTCGAATGATATGATGGACAGCTGTCAAAATCAACTCACAAGCCAAGTTGATGTTTATTTAATCTGAGGCTAAATTATTTTGAACCAGCCATTGTGTCAAAGCACAAAGAGTGAAAAAATGTATTTCTTTATTTTATTTTTATTTTTTTAAAGATATAAAAGAGAGATATTGTATGCAATGTCCATGTGTTAGATTTAAAGATAAGTTCATCAGAAAAACATACATGGTTAAAGTCATTTTTTGCACTAATGCACATTCAATATATTATTTATATTGTTCTAAATGAATCCGTCTTGACATAAATAAAGGCCTGTTTTCTGCTGTGCATTAGAAGCTGTGACCTGTCAAGGTCATGAGCTGACAGCCACCCCATTTAATGTCCTGTTCATTGTGTTGTGCTCCAAATAGACTGTTTAATTGAACGTGACAGTATATGTAAGCATGTGTGCACATGATTCTGCTGATATACTAACAATCAGAGCGTTCACATCCATTAACGCCAATCTACGCCTAGCTTTAGTAGATGATGGAAATTTCTGCGTGAATATATGTGAAATAAATTCAAAATGAATAATTCTAAGTCTGTTTAGCAATTTTACAAACTTTACAAAGACTTAAATTATATTTGTATGAACCTAAATCATACACCATGTGATTTGGTGGTGTTTTCCTGGCTTTGGAGATTGAAGTTTTGCAACTATATTTTTTAAAATATCTTTTCTAATCTGTTTGAAACTATCGTTCTCAGATGAATACAAGAATTATGAATTGACTTTGCATTCAGTTATCACTTGAAATCACTAAATTAATCATTTGAGACCATTTGTTCTGAAGTGAGTTTTTATGTGCATTGAAATAGTTGACAATGCCAGTTTTGTTATGATCACAGTTGCTTTGAATATTCAGTATGATATAAAAGATGCTTATTTGTGTGATAAATCTGAATGCAAAACATTTATATTGACTATAAATCATAATTTCTTTACATATGTGTTTGTGTGTTCTGGAATGTGACACACAGTAAAACTTTACAGCTTCAATAAACGGCTGGCTTTATATCGTGTGGTGTTTTATGTCTAATAAATAAAGCCAAACTCGGATCTCAGTGAAACTGAGATGTTAGGAATCTAAGTTTACACCTTCAGCAACCTCCAGGGAAATCCAGTATTGCTCATATATAAACCTGTTAACGGTGAATGTGAATGGACGCAACAAATGTGACACGAATAGTATGAATGTCACCTAAAGGTGAAAAATAAAAGCATGTTTTGCGTTTACCTTTGTTGGTAAGACGTCAAGCCATGGACGTTCTGCGGGTTCCCGTTAGTAGCTCCCGGGACTCTGGACGCAGCCGGCATCCCTCCACCGGCTCCCGCACCTGCAGCCGCCGCCGTCGCCGTCACCTGAACACTGAAATCCGGGAAGATCCTGATCATCCCCGAGCGCGCACCGCGATGCTGCACCGACCGAGTGTGTGTGGATCAACCTTCCCTCCGGTCCGACAAATCACAGCAGCACAATCCCATTAGTGATGGAAACAAGCTCATCAGCCATTCTACGTCTTGTTTTCTGCTTTCAGAGGAGAGAACTGCTGCTTTTAGAGGGTTGGTGATGATGGTGCTCGCAGACTGCCGCCTCTTCGCGCGTCCTTTTACGCGGAAAAGTTTCAAGAGCTCCAAGCTTTCCCGACGAATCCGAGCTTATGCTTTTAGAGGTAAACTTCCTCAAAAGTGTATCATTTAACCATATCCTCCAATTTATCAATGCTCTGACTGTCAGTGCGACTGCACGTGAGCCAATTTTGACTAATAATTGTCAGTTTAGGAAACTTACCATAAAAAAGTGACGCACTAACTCGTAAAATCTTAAATCAAAGTATCCTGATGTTATTTTAAGTTTACAACGCGTAAATAATATGCATTTTAGTTTTGAATATACAGCTACAGGCTTTAAATAGCCACAGTGGAGAAGAAAACGCACGGGCGACACTTTCCCTCTAGTGTAAAGGAACGTGCGCGTATAAATAAACCAGCACAGAACTTTTCATCAGTCCTGAAAAAGCTCTGCTGATTAAGATCAGAGACAGCTGTCCATTCCCAGTGTGGTTTAGGAAACAGATCTAAGTATGTACGCGAGGAAAGTCCAGTGCATGGTGTGATCTGCTCGCCTCCTACTGTTGTGATGATGATGTGCTACTGCTTTCAGTTTCTGAGAGAAGGAACGATCAGCTTCTTCTTCTGGTGCTGATGCTGCAGAGGTCAGGTGCTGTCAGTGCTGCTGCCAGGATCAGTGTCTAAAGCTGATGGGATGTTTGCTGTGTGCATGCTCCTGATGTGTTGTGTTGTGTTGCCCTGCTGTGTGTGGCAATGCCATCCCTGTAGCGCGTGCGAAAAGATGAACTCAGCCGCTCTTGCAGCTGATTAACGGCGCGCGCTGCCGCCGCGCAGCCAATGGGACGCTCGCACGGGAGCGCGCAGCGGTTTACCGCAGCCGTTAACCCTTTAGGAGCCGAATGATGAGGACCAGCTAGAATACTCACAGATGAGAAAGTCACATGCAACTGTAAGGTTAATCGTACTCAATGAATTGAAGTTATAAATAATAATAATAATAATAATAATAAAACACTTCTGGAAAAATAAAAAGCAATGAAATAGGCTACATGCATATACATTCAATTGCTATTTGAAAGAACAAAAGCAAACAGTTTTTAAATAACACTTTCATAAAAAGAAGTTTGGGTTTACAACTAATAAAAATCACTTTGTTGAGCAAAAATCTATACATTATGTATTTAATTAAGATATGTTGTATCTAATGCAATGACATTTATACATTTTTAAACGTGACTTGTCATAATACTTACACAATGAAAGAAAAGGTTAAAATTGTGATGTTTGCACATATTTTTAGGTGTTTTGAGCTTATTAATTTAAACTTTACATGCATGTTAAATATGGAATTTCATGCAGTTGTCTTATTCTGCAATTATATATATATATATATATATATATATATATATTAAGTTCTTGTGCAAAACAATTATGTATACTTTCTTGTGCTGTGGTTTTAGATGTGTAATCTAGTAGACCTGGTATCCGCTTGGTAAATTAGTTACTTACATAGTTTCTTTAGGCCTTACCCTTACAAAAAAGTTATACTTCAAGTTCATTTTATTAAGCATACTTAAGTAAAGTTCAAGTATATTTTAAGTATACTTGTAGTATATCTGTGCTCTAGTAGGTTAGTATACTTGTAAGCATACTAGTTCAATACTACTTGGGACTAAATTAGCCCTCTTTTTAGTTTATAAATATATACTTTTAGGTATATAAGTGTAACAGTAGTAAACTTTGAGTACACAACTTTTTTAAAGCTATGAAGTACATAAAGTATATTTCTGAAGGTATACTTATTTTTAGTTTAAAAGAAGTAATATCACACTTGAATAAACTTCTTTTTGTAAAGGTCATTTCTATAGGCTGTGAGGGACAGACTTACTTTCAGAAAGATGTTTCATCAGCTGATCAATCATATGTTCTTAAACAACAGTCCAATTTAACGCACTGAATTTCTATCTTTCACTGCCTCGTTTTCATTCCTGTCAGAAATTAAATATGGCTCTATCCTATGCTGATGTTTTCAGAAGAATAGTATGCTATAATTTTGCAGCATGTATATCTTGAGGAGAAAGATGGCTTGGTTTACAAACAAATGGAGAAAAGTTTGCTCATGAAAAATCGCTCTCTCTGAGCAAACAACATGATGTTGACTGAGTTTTGAGTGTCTCCTACTCAATTTCATGTTCGTCTGAAGAAAATTAAGCACTTTACACAAGAGCAGATGAAGAAATGAAATTAAGACTCAGAGAAAGGCAGAATGTTCTCCGCTGATTTAATTGGGCGATGTTGGGCGCGTGTTGTTTGTAAGTTGCTCCTCATTGACTCTTCTGTTCTTGAACTGTCATTGTTGTGAAAGTGATTGAGTGTTAACCAATAAAATATTCCAAAATGCAAATATTGAGCTGCGTCCACATCAACACTCATGAATCTTCTACTGTAGCTCACTTGTCCTTTGATAAACCAAAGACGGCTATCTGTTCACGCTGTATATGAGTTTAGCTTTATGATAGTTTATCAAACATTTGCAGCTTATTAATGATCTCAGTGTGGACATAAACCAACCTTTGAAATCAGCAGGAAGTCCTTGAAACCAAACCGTTGGATATCTGTAAGTCACCAGGAGATTTGTAATTGTCAGCGAGCATATTTACATGTGATGCATTTGTACAGAATGTCAAGTGATACGACACAAAGGAAAAGTTTTCAGATATGCTTCATTGATGTACTGTATCAGCTTTGTCCCAGATGTTTCTTCATAGGAGAAATCAAAATAGACAGAAATAGAAATACAGTGTTGAGCTATAAAATGAATGTGAACAGCAGTTCACATCATTTAATGAGAAATGTTTGAGTTAATATTGAAAAAAAAGAATTTGCACTCAGAAACTGCTAGTAAATTTCACAAACAATTACAAATAAACAGCAAGTAATACACAGTTAAACATGAAAATTTGAAATAAAAACTGAAATATTTTCCTGTAAAATGTACTCCAACAATCTCTATTTACAACTTTGAAAAATCACTGTTTATATGTTTACTTACATGTTTACTTTGACTTCTTGGCAAATCTGAACACAATTTTAGATCTTAGTGGAGATCTCTTCTGAAATTCTAGAGAAGATGTGAGATTTCTAAAGTTTATTTCTCATGAGAAAGATCTGATTGCTGTCATTGCTGTCTATCAGAAATGTCTTAAAAACCCTATAGGAGAAATCAAAATGGACATAAATGATAAAATTGCTGAAAAAAAAAAAATTGTTTAGAAACAATTTCCACTCAGAATTTTCACAAACAATTACAAAGAAACAGCAAATAACACATTGAAAGAAACAATTTGAATTAGAAAACAAATAGTATTTTCTTGTAAAATGTACTACAATGATGTTTTATTTACAACTTTGAAAAATCATTTTGACATTTGCTTTGATTTTTTGGCAAATCTGAGCACAGTTTGAGATCTTAGCTCAGATCTCTTCTGAAATTCTAGAGAAGACACAATATTTCTAAGGTTTTTCCTCAGGAAAAATATCTGAGTAGCATTTCCATTACTCTAAATTAAAATTGACACAAATGAGACAATTGCTGAAATACAGCAAGAGTAAAGAGCTATAAAATGAACGTGAATAGCAGATCAGAGCATTTAATCAGAAATGTTTGCTCATACTTTGATTTCTTGGCAAATTTGAAGATCTCTTCTGGAGTTTCAGAAGAGTGTGGGATTTCTAGGGGTTTTTTTCCTCAGGAGAAACATCTGAACATCATCTCCATTCCTCTCAGTTATTCTCATAGCTGTCTATCAGAAACTTCTGAGCTATTAAAGAGATCTCATGTGTGATTTTCTTGCCTGCGGGAAGGAACGTGGCGCACATGCCGCACAGGTGCCCATAATCTCTCTGTTGTGTACAGTCTTGAAGAGAGAACGCTTTATTCTCTGTCTCCTTTGAAATGAAAAATACTCCCTCAGATTATCAGCGGACATGATTAAATAGCAATAAAGATGCACTCAGTGCTTCACCTGGGACAGTAAATGGAAAAGCTCTCTAATAAAACAGCCTTAACAAACAAGACAGCGGAGGGGCTTCTCTTCAGGGCTGTTTCTCAGTGATGGAATCAAACAGATTGCACTGGAAGCTTTAAACCGACACTGCAGCTCCTAATACAATTAGATTAACGCTGTCTTCTGTTTACTTCCCTGGGTATTTGCAGTGGTCTGTATTGCATTTATTTGTCTACAGTGCTCTGCGAAACTACATGAGACAGATCCGGGGCAGCGTGAGCCTCCCACATCACAGCGCTACGCGGGAGGTGCGCGTTCTCTTGAGGAAGGCTTTGGCAATCGATATTATACTGCTCAGTCAGGAACACAAGAGTGTTGTTAAAAGACAAGCCAGATTGTAAGAGAAGTACACTTATTATGAAGATACGCAAAGTTTTAAAGTCAAGGGAAATTTGTTGTTTGGAAGTTGCTCTTTTAGAGCTCTCAGTTATGTTTCATTTTAAAAAAAATCTACACACAAAATCCTGTTGAATTTGTTTGCTTTCTGTGACTGAGGTGTCAAAGTTTGAGTTTGGGTTTCACACACTGGCCTGTTATTGTTGAAATCATTCATTTTAGATAAACTAGTTTAGATAGTTAGTGAATGCAAAACAAACTGTGACTGGTCACATGTCATGTCAATCAGATGATCTTTTCCTGTCTAAGTGGGCTGATCTTGGTCAGAAGCAGCAGCCAAGTGGACCAGACTAGTCAAAAGTCTATATGTGAGAATACTAGGCTATTTTCTCAGGAGCAAATATGAGAAGGTGATGAAATTTGCATTTGCTCTCCTTTTAGTCTAACTGTTGTGTAGGAGAAACAACTTTATTTTAAATGAACATTTATAAGATTAGGTAACGTTCACAAGTGATTTTCTAGTTAAAAGTGCAATCAAAGTTTTTCCTCAGTGTTTTTCCTCATTAATTTTTTTAAATAAATTTTAAAAAATAGCATTTTAGAATAATAGGTTTAAAATAATTTAGAAAACAACAGTTATATAAGCCTACTGGACATTTTCATTTCTTGTATAAATTAATCAAGGCTGATTATGATTAGTGTGCTTCTCACAGTTGTGATAGATAGATAGATAGAGAGAGAGAGAGAGAGAGAGAGATGGACGGATGGATGAACAGATAGATAGATAGATAGATAGATAGATAGATAGATAGATAGATAGATAGATGGACGGATGGGCAGATGGATGAACAGATAGATAGATAGATAGATAGATAGATAGACAGACAGACAGACAGACGGACGGACGGACGGACGGACGGAAAAACAGACAGACGGATAGATAGATAAACAGAATGATAGAACGATAGAACGATAGAATGATAGAACGATAGAACGATAGAATGACAGAACGATAGATAGATAGATAGATAGATAGATAGATAGATAGATAGATAGATGGACGGATGGGCGGATGGATGTACAGATAGATAGATAGATAGATAGATAGATAGATAGATAGATAGATAGATAGATAGATAGACGGACGGACGGACGGACGGATGGATGGATGGACAAATGGACGGACGGACGTCAGATAGATAGATAGATAGATAGATAGATAGATAGATAGATAGATAGATAGATAGATAGAACGATAGATAGATGGATGGATGGACAAATAGACGGACGGACAGACGGTCAGATAGATAGATAGATAGATAGATAGATGGATGGATGGACAAATAGACGGATGGACGGACGGTCAAATAGATAGATAGATAGATAGATAGACAGACAGACAGACGGATGGATGGACAGACAGATAGATAGATAGATAGATAGATAGATAGATAGATAGATAGATAGAACGATAGATCGATAGATAGATAGATAGATAGATAGATAGAGAGAGAGAGAGAACGATAGATAGACAGACAGACAGACAGACAGATAGATAGATAGATAGATAGATAGATAGATAGATAGATAGATAGAATGATAGAACGATAGATAGATAGATAGATAGATAGATAGATAGATAGATAGATGGACAAATAGACGGACGGACGGACGGTCAGATAGATAGATAGATAGATAGATAGATAGATAGATAGATAGATAGATAGATAGATAGAACGATAGAACGATAGATAGAACGATAGATAGAATGATAGAACAATAGAACGATAGATAGATAGATAGATAGATAGATAGATAGATAGATAGATAGATAGATAGATAGATAGATAGACAGACGGATGGATGGACAGACAGATAGATAGATAGATAGATAGATAGATAGATAGATAGATAGATAGAACGATAGATCGATAGATAGATAGATAGATAGATAGATAGAGAGAGAGAGAGAATGATAGATAGACAGACAGACAGACAGACAGATAGATAGATAGATAGATAGATAGATAGATAGATAGATAGATAGATAGAATGATAGAACGATAGATAGATAGATAGATAGATAGATAGATAGATAGATAGATAGATAGATAGATAGATAGATAGATGGATGGACAAATAGACGGACGGACGGACGGTCAGATAGATAGATAGATAGATAGATAGATAGATAGATAGATAGAACGATAGAACGATAGATAGAACGATAGATAGAACGATAGAACGATAGATAGATAGATAGATAGATAGATAGATAGATAGATAGATAGATAGATAGATGGATGGATGGATGGATGGATGGACAAATGGACGGACGGACGTCAGATAGATAGATAGATAGATAGATAGATAGATGGATGGATGGACAAATAGACGGACGGACAGACGGTCAGATAGATAGATAGATAGATAGATAGATGGATGGATGGACAAATAGACGGATGGACGGACGGTCAAATAGATAGATAGATAGATAGATAGATAGATAGATAGACAGACGGATGGATTGACAGACAGATAGATAGATAGAACGATAGATAGAACGATAGATAGAACGATAGATAGAACGATAGAACGATAGATAGATAGATAGATAGATAGATAGATAGATAGATAGAACAATAGAAGGACAGAACGATAGATAGATAGATAGATAGATAGATAGATAGATAGATAGATAGATAGATAGATAGAACAATAGAACGATAGATAGATAGATAGATAGATAGATAGATAGATAGATAGATAGATAGATAGACAGACGGATGGATGGACGGACGGACGGACGGACGGACAGTCAGATAGACAGACAGACAGACAGACAGACAGACAGATAGATAGATAGATGAATGATCTCAGGGTAATAGAACTGATAGATAGATAGATAGATAGATAGATAGATAGATAGATAGACAGACGGATGGATGGACGGACGGACGGACGGACGGACAGTCAGATAGACAGACAGACAGACAGACAGACAGACAGATAGATAGATAGATAGATAGATAGATAGATAGATAGAACGATAGAACGATAGAACGATAGATAGATAGATAGATAGATAGATAGATAGATAGATAGATAGATAGATAGACAGACAGATGGATGGACGGACGGACGGACGGACGGACGGTCAGATAGACAGACAGACAGACAGACAGACAGATAGATAGATAGATAGATAGATAGATAGATAGATAGATAGATAGAACGATAGATAGATAGATAGATAGATAGATAGAACGATAGATAGAACGATAGATAGAACGATAGATAGATAGATAGAACGATAGATAGATAGAATGATAGATAGAACGATAGATAGATAGATAGATAGATAGATAGATAGATAGAACGATAGAACGATAGATAGAACGATAGATAGATAGATAGATAGATAGATAGATAGATAGAACGATAGATAGATAGATAGATAGATAGATAGATAGATAGATAGATAGAACGATAGATAGAACGATAGAACGATAGATAGATAGATGCCCAATCCTGTTACTTCAGCAATGGAAAACTTTCACAGCAACAGTATTCATTCAGTATTCCAGTCTGAGGCGACTGCTGTTTCATCTAACACAATGTAAAGAACGTCTGAGTGCGACTTCAAATTGCACGAGTTGAAACATAACACACTATATGATTTTGCCATTGCTTTCTTGCCTCGGTTTTCATCCCTTCTGCTTTGTCTCATAAGACACAAGTGACAACAAACCCACCCCATAAATCCATTTCCTGCAGACAATACTAGAGGCTGAGCTGACGCGAGCTTTCAGCAGCTCATGATTTGCTCACTGAGGGTCAGTGGATTATTCTGGAAGCCAGCGGTGGGCTTCTGTCTCAGAGAGGAGGACTCAGTCAATGCCATTCTTCTCCGAACCACGTTGACAAGTCAGCTTAATGTGAAGCAGGATAAACTGTAATTGGGGCCGTCGGTCCTGCTGTTTGTCCAAACTCTCTCCATCTCACGCAAAAGAGAAAACTCTCTCCTGCTGGCTGAACAAATGCCAGCCGGGCCTCAAACTCGCCCACCTCTCCTCCCGGTTCCTGAATATCATCCTCTCCTGCGACTCCTGCGATAACAATCAGCACAAGGTCCATGTTAAATGAAGTCAAGGGTATTTTTGCGGAGGAGTTTGGAGGTTGTACGACTGGTTGCCGGTGGTTTGAGCTTATCGGGACGTGGCGTGTTAAACACTTTACGTGCTGAAATGAGTGTGTGCTCCATTATGTGATAATTCTGTCAATCATAAGGTCATCAGCAAAGCTCCTATCACAAGAGGATAATTGGAGTTGTAACTGTGAATTACATTTTTTTTTCTCTCCCTTCTTAAATGAAAGATAACAATACACAATGAATATGACTGTTTCTTTCTCACAGAGGTGATTACTGATGACGCCTCTTAATTAAAGTACCTCTGATTAGCTATTTTAATGTGCCACATAACATAAGTTGAAATCTTGAAACTTTGCATTTATTTAAAATATCCTACTATCTAACAAAAATATATTTAAGAATGTTTTGTTAATGTTCCCATTAAGTTATAAAAAAAAGCTATTTATGAAAGTTCTCAGAACGTTCAAAACTATTGGCAACATCTGTGACAGATAATAGTAATAAATATGTTTACAATAATGCACTTGCAAAGAAAGTCTATGGAAGATATTCTGAGGGTTTAAAAGCTTTTTTTGTGTTGAAATCGAAAAAAAAGCCTTTTTTTTTGAGGTGTAAAGTTAGCAGTGGGATTACTGTTCTAGGCAAATTAACTTATCCCTTTCACATATTCTTGCACATATCATGTTTACATCTGTTTTTTTTTTTTGCTGTACAATGTATTTTAACATGTATTCCAATGCTGTGTTTTGCACCATAGACTTCCATTGTAAATGCATTACTGTAAATGTAATTATTGTTTTGTTTGTTTTTGGTGAGTCAAAATGATTTTCTGTGCTAATCAACAGTACGTCACAGACATTGTCAATAGAGCTTAACTTGGTTTTGTCTCAGAATGTTCATTTAAACTGCATTGTTCTTTAGCCAAGATGTTTTATTTTGATTTTAATTTGAGTTTGTTTGAGAGTGAATGGTCAGGATGGTTTAGGGAAACCTTTCAGTTCCACGGACCGGCCTTCATACTGTTATTCAGTATGTGAAAATCTGGGCATATACAGTATGTTAAAAAATAACCTTACAAGCTGTGCTCGTGCGATATGACATTCATTATCATAAAAATTTTGAAAGTTTTTATCCTAATTATGCTTCTAAAAGTAAGTGCCAATCTTAACTGTCCTGTTGTGTTCAAAAAGTGGGTACAACTTTTTTGTTGTGGGTCAAACTGATCCACATTGGTTTCCATGCAATTTGCCAAAAATTACACCATGAAAAACACAAAAAACTCATGTAAACAAAAAACCTCTTGTAGCTTGTCAGAGACTAAAAATATAAAATATGTGAAAATGTAAATGAACAATTAATAAAATAATTTATAAAATAAACAAGAATAAATTAATTTATTAATAATTCCCTTCTGTTTTACAGTGTTATTTCTGTTGTGTTAGGGGTCAGTTTCACACACATATTTTTATAGAGAAAAACATTTATTTCATAATGTGATTTCCCTCCCATTTTAAATTCTTATTCGCCAATGAAAGGTTAGATTTTTAGAATAAAAGATGAAAAGGATTAATGACAAAGATTTATTTTCTTTGTATGAATGATATTGAGCACAACTATATATATATACAAACTTCTTCTTAGTGCTGCAAGAGTCTAGTAATTGAGATCCTGAATTGAATTTTCCTTGGATGATTCAGAAGACGAGTCTCAATTTTTAGTAAACCTTGAGTCTTAAATTTCAAGTTCTCATGCATTTCATATTTCAGTGTCTGACAAGCTACAATAAAGGTTTTCTGTTTTTTATCTGACTCTTTAGTGTTTTTCAAAGAGTTTTTTTTTTTACATGAATACCAATGGGGCTCAAAGGGGGTCAGTTTGACCCCATCACAAAAGTTGTAACAATTTTTGCACGGTCTTTCCAAAACACATTGAAACCTTGCATGCGCATTCATGACCTTAAATTAGAAATATTAACAAAATTTCTAGAAGAAATAAATAGTTTAACCAGTATTTTGAGCAGTGTGACAAATGAGAGTGGGTCAGATTGACCCCAACACATCGGGAGGGTTTTAAAGAAACAAAATTAACCCCAAAAATGAAAATCATTTACTCACACTCATGCCGTTCCAAACCCATATGACTTTTTCCCTCTGTGGAACACAAAAAGATGTTTAGCAGAATGTTTGCACTCCAAAAAAGGACAAAAAAAAAATGTGTTGTAACGTGTTGTGAAAGAAATCCATTCACATATTCAGACTTGAGGTTTGCATGTCCATTAGATCTCATATAGTTTTCATGCCGGTTTGGAAGAGTAGACGATAACAGAGTTTTCATTTTAGGTGAACTATCCCTTTAATGTTATGATAATTAGATTTCAGTTTAATTTGATATATTTCCTAGCTTTATTCATCACAGGTTGTGCCGTGATATTGTCTGCTGCATGTTGTGTCATTATATGTGGGTGGATGCAAATGCAACAGAAATGTAATACTTCCTGAACTTGTCAGAGATGAATTCCATCGGACTCTTCCTCCCCAGCACTGATGGATGAAGGAGATTGCATTAAAAAAGCAAAGGTTAAAGGTCACGGCAACAGCGTCTCTTACACTTCTCCTAACCTGTAATGAATTTTGAAAGATTGCTTCTAAGTGTTTGCAGAAGAGAATCGCAGATCAAGTGAGAATGAGCAGTGAACTTCTGTGGGAAATTACACACAAAGCTGGGGAGGGGAAATCGGCGTGGAAATGATTGATTGGACGGGCCAAAGGAAAATGACATCATGGATTTTGTGTATTCTCCATGGTAAGCGGCACGTGGCCTTTTAGCCCGCCGTGTGATTTCACATCGGATTGTTTTCTAATATGCTTTGATGACACGTCTGGAATCCAATTACTCACCCTACAAATAACATGAACAAACTCAGCACACTGTGGAGTGTTTTAATGGGGGCGGCACCTGTGTCACCCGCCGATTCTCACACCCTCTCCAAACCTGTTACTGCTGCTGTCTGTGAGATATCTGATCCCCCAAACCTGTGATATATCAC
>JAFVLL020022170.1:0-30292 GCA_021397915.2 Tor tambroides
ATGCCAACCCTCAGACAACATACAGAATTACCTAATTTTGCCACAAGTTAAATATATTAAGTTTCTACAATATATAAATATATTGTGGAAACTTATTTTCCTGTAAAGCTGCTTTGCAACGATTTGTATCGTAAAAAGCGCTATACAAATAAACTTGAATTGAATTGAATTGAATTCCAAACCTGTATGACGTTCTTTCTTCTCTAGAACATAAAAGATGATTTTTTGAATATTGTACTGGTCACTCTTGTCCATGCAATTTCAATGAATAGGGATTGTAGGATGTCCAGCCTCAAAGATCGACACAAAAGCACTATAAAAATATTATAAAACTGGTCCATAGTACTGTAATTCCCATTTTAGACTGGTTTTATGAACTAAATGAACAGACTCATCGAAAATATCTGACTCAAAAGAACGAATCATTCGCAAATTAGACATTGCTACTAATCTCTCAAGATTAGCAGAAGGTTCATTTTAGATGAATAATTCTTATAAAAACCCAGAAAACAATTTCTGGTTACACTATATTTTAAGGTGCAACTGTCAGTGTAATTACACAAATAAGTACTGAGCAATATTAATTTATAACATGTACTTATTATAGGGTTAGGGCTTTCGGTGCATAATCTACTATACAGTAAATACATACTTACACTTCCTGAATCTTCAGAGCAACAGCATCACTCAAGAACAGACGCAGAAGGTACAACCAAGTGTATCGCAGGAAAGGCCGCACTCATTACAGCTTGCTAATTTTACCTCTTGACGCACACTCTGGACATGCTGACAATAGCAGGAATGGAGGCTGCCGAAGGAAGGATGTGTTGTGGTGTATTTCATGCATTGTGAGGGGCTTCCTAACGCTCTACGTTAAGAAGCCGAAGGACGCAGCTGCAGAAATAAGAGTGTGTGTGCTGAAAAAGACAAGGGCACTGAGGAATAACCACTAAAGATCAATAAAACAAAGAAGAAAGAGAAAGAAAAAAAAGTAGTGTTAAATACTGCAGAGGAGAGAGTTGAAACAGTTGAAAGTTTATAAAACCAAGTGTGTTTTGCTGTCATCTATTATATATTCTATCCTCCAGTAACCCAAAGCTAATGCAATACTGTAAAACATCACAATATATGTGTGCATGTCACTGTCCCTGATGCCGGTCGTGACCTTTCCCTGTACAAACAGTGGTAGATACATTATGGCCATGACATTTCAATGTAGAGCAGACTGGGCATCTTTATTAGATAACAGCACTGGACACTACAGCCACGGCAGCTGCTGAATCAGGTCCTCTGGGGATGGGGTAAAAATTTACCCCTGTGAAACGTAATAAAAGGGCACATGTGATTCATATCGGTGCTTATTACTGAGTGTGTGTGTAGAGAGAGAGAGAGAGAGACAGGTAACTGCTTGTGTCATTGAGAAGTTTATGAATAGTTGTTATTTAGAGGGATGATTAAAGCTATAAGCCCGGATCCGTGGGGAGTTTCAGCTCTGCGACTGGTCTTAGTGTTATTTAGTCAGCTATAACAGAGCATTTAGAGAGGGGATTTAAATCTTTTTCTTTTTTTTTTTCAAGAGTGAGACATAAGCAAACAAAGCTGGTGATCTAAAGGATGTGCAATTTCTATGTCAGACATATACCCTCATAAAAGACTATTTAATATATATTATTTTTGAAAGACATCTCATATCTATCTAGGTGTATCTAGCTATCTAAGACATCTCATATCTATCTATCTATCTATCTATCTATCTATCTATCTGCCTCTTATGCTGATGAAGGCTGCATTTATTTGATCAAAAATGCAGTAAAAACAGCAATATTATGAAATATTATTAGAATGTGAAATAACTGTTTTCTATTTGAAAATATGATGGCAAAACTGAATTTTTAGCAGCCATTACTCCAGCCTTATGTCACATTAACCTTTTGAAATGTTTTTGTAACATTTTAAATGTTTTTACTGTCACTTTTGATCAGTTTAATGCAACCTTGTGAATAATGAAGTATTAATTACAAGAAATACTGACCCTAAACTTTTAAATGGTTTATTGAAACTAACTAAACTGTAATGTCCAAAGGCCAAACACCCAACACTTGTCTACCAGACATGACTTTTGCCAGCAAATATTATTTTCTGCAAATATGATTAACATAAATGAGGTTACAGCGCCCTCCACTAATATTGGCACCCTTGGTAAATATGAGCAAAGGTGGATGTGAAAATAAATCTGCATTGTTTATCCTTTTGATCTTTCATTCAAAAAATTCACAAAATTCTAACCTATCATTGAAGTAAAACAATTGAAAGTGGGGGGGAAATCTCATTGTGAAATAAATGCTTTCTCTAGTTCATATTGGCCACAATTATTGGCACCCAATTATTGCAATGTCCTTTTCCCAAGATAGCAGCCCTGAGTTTTCTCCTGTAATGCCTGAAGAGTTTGGAGAACACCTGATAAGAGATCAGAGACCATTCCTTCATGCAGAATCTCTCCAGATCCTTCAGATTCACAGCTCCATGTTGGTGCTTCTCCTCTTTAGTTCACCTCACTCATTTTCTATAGGGTTCAGGTCAGAGGACTGGGACAGCCATGGCAAAAGCTTCATTTTGTGCTCAGTGACCCAATTTTGTTTTGATGTTTGTTTTGGATTATTGTCCTGATGGAAGATCCAACCACGGCCCACTATAAGATTTCTAACAGAGGCAGTCAGCTTTAGATTATATATCTGTTGATTTTTGAGAGAATCCATGATGCCGTGCTTCTGAACAAGAAGTCCAGGCCCTCCGGTAGAAAAACAGGCCAACAACACTTAAGATCCAGCAGTATATTTAACCGTGGCCTATGGGGTACTTTTTATCCCTGTTTGTACTAAACCCATTTAGTGGGTTTGCTGCCAAAAATCTTTTTTTTAGTTTCATCTGACCATAGAAGCCAGTGTCATGTGAAGTTCCAGTCGTGTCTGACAACTGAATATGCTGGATTTTGTTTTTGGATGAGCGAGGAGAATTTTTCTTGAAACCCTCCTGAACAATATGTGGTGATGTAGGGGCTGTTTGTTATATTTTTTTTTTAGGCTTTCTGATTCCCAGACTCAGCTAATCTCTGCAATTCTCCAGCTGTGATCCTTGGAGAGTCTTTGGCCTCTCAAACTCTCCTCCTCACTGTGCATTAGGATGATATAGACAAACGTCCTCTTCCAGGCAGATTTGTAACATCTTTAGTTGATTGGAACCTCTTAATTATTGCCTTGATGTGGAAATGTGGATTTTCAATGCTTTAGCTTTTGTCTTACAGCAACTTTCTAAGCTCAACAATCTTGTTCTGCACATCAGAACTTTATTGTTTGGTTTTACTCCTTGTGATGGATGATTAAGGGAATTTGGCCTTTGTTTTCCTTTGGAACAGGAAGTCATAGCTGGACAATTTCATGCTCCTAGTCTCCGTGGTATGCTAAAAAAAATGTAAATATGAGTGGGAATATACTTCAGAGATATTTTACTCATAAGAATTTCCAGGGGTGCCAATAATTGTGGCCAGCATGCATTGGAGAAAAACATTCATTTTATCATGAGATTTTCTCCCCATTTTCAATTGTTTTACTTCAGTGATAGGTTAGAATTTTGTGAATTTTTTGAATGAAAGATCAAAAGGATAAACAATGCAGATTTATTTTCACATCCACCTTTGCTCAGATTTACCAAGGGTGCCAATATTAGCAGAGCGCACTGTATATTAACAATAGCCAGAAGGAATGAACTGTGATTGACAGTAAGTAGTAGGAAATTTCTTAACTAAATTAAACTGAAGTTTCAACAGCAGAAGTCTCTATACTGAATGCAAAACAAATTAGTTAACTTCAAAATGAAGTAAAATTAAGGTGAATTAAAAACAGATTCCGTAATTAACTGAAACTTCCTTAGCGCTTCAGCTCTGGGATTCTAATTAACAGATAAAGGTTCAGTCGGTGCGCTTATTTCAGAAGAACAACTTTCTCTATTGTTTGTAGCAGGCCTTGCTGGTTAACACACATTAACCCCAACATAACACTCAAATTGCCATCCTCAACAAAACATAAATCATGGGCAGTGTCTGTCCTGCCTTAAAATCCCAAAGCAAACCCTTAATGATCATTTAATTCTTTATCATTTGGCTAAACAATGAAAAAACAAAACAAAACAAAACCCAGGACTTGAGGGTCCACACCCTCATTATGACATCATCACGTCTGGGCCCTAAAACAAAGCAACACCTTAAAGATCGTGTGGGCCCTGATTTGGGTCTTCTATCCTGACTGCTGTTAAACAGCTTTAGCGTGGATTAATGTCAGATTCACAACATCAATCTGACACCTCCGCCAGATGCTTATCTCACGAATAATGAAGCAATCAACACGACCACTCAGCCCGTTAATTATCTGATGCTAGCCTGGTCACTGGGGATGCTCTATAGCAAAAATGTATGGTGGGGGAGGGGATATGTTTATGTGTTTTCATGTGTATGTATACAGGCTTCAATGAAGACAGCCATTTAATTACACAAAAAATGGAGGGTTCTGGAAAGCCCCCATCAGTCACAGATGAATTAATGAATAGGTAAGCAGTGACAGAGCATGGAGTGGCACGCTACGCTAACGTAGCTTTAGCTCACGCGTGATTACACCATAGAATCACTGTTTATTAATAGGATTGAACTAAACAAAGATACTAACAGTGTTGAAGCCACAGGGATTATATTATTAACAATGTATCATCAGGCTAAATACACTTAATAGCCCCAAGAGATAGCTGTCTTTAACTGTTTTTAATTGCCTGAAATATTTGCTATATAAAAATGTAACATATTATTATAATGTAATGGCTGAATGGTCCATTATACAGTTTATTAGCCATTATACGAAATAATTGCTTCTTGCCTGTTTTGTGGCACTTTTAAAGCAAAATGTCCCAAAATTGTGTTTAGTGTTATCCAAAACAGGTGAATGTGAATTATTGTAAGTATCAATATCATGGCAGTTCTGAAAATAATGCACCACCTACACTGAACCTGACCCTTAACCTCACCGATAGTTTACAATAGTCAACGAAAACACATTTGCTGATGCAACCATGTTATTTTAGCTTGTTTCTACAAGCCTTTAAGCTCTTTTATTATGAGATTCGTATAGCGCTCTTCATTGCAAGTGCAATGCAGTACCAGGTGAGCTACCAAGCAAGTTTACTATTTCAGAATAGCAATACATATGAAGCTGTCTGATGCAAATGTAAAAAAAATGTATTAATTTACAAAGCCTGGAAAAATGTTTTAAAGTTATAACATAATATTGTGCAAGGAACCATGAGAAATTAAGTCTTTATGAATTGATATTCTTCTCCTGTAATCACAATTTGTGGGGGGAAAATTGTTGGTGCCACTAGTGTTCATTTCATCCAGAAACTGCAGTAAATAGTATGTATTATTTTGTATTATTTCTCATTTTAATGGTTTAATATCAAGTTTACATAGCTGCAACTTTAATGATTAGAATGTTTTTCACCAAAACAAATCTTCACTTATGACTTTTGCTGGGAAATTTCTAAAGTGAATTACAGCCTATTACATGGAGGAAGAATGTGTTGTCCGATATGACAGATTGCAGCAGAGTGGGGCGAGCAGAGCGAAATCAGCCAGAGAAAAACTCTGCCAGACAGAATGAATGTCAATGGCTTTGCTCTGCTCTGTTTATGGCTGGTCTAGTTAAATGTCAAAAGCTTTACCCTAGAGAGCCTGTCCTCTCTCCAGACTGGTACTGAATTTGTAGGCACCTCACTTTCTCCTCTCTCTGTCTCTGTTTTAGAACCGATGTTTCACATCCCATCCAATTTCTGAGCTTCTCAGTATATCTCTACACTGTGTTATTTCTTACGTCTTAAGTGCTTTAGTTTCAAACAAGCTCCAAACAGTTCTCTTCATGGTCAGCCTTTAGCATTCATTTCTCAGTCTCATATACATTTTTCCTTTTCAGGGTACTTGCATGTTAAATGTAAGAGATATTATGACTTTTAAAGTTAATACAGAGAATCCAGTTTTAAATTTTCTTCTATGAGATGAAGAACTTTTAGCTAGTTTACATTTTTTATACTAGCTAAAGTTGAGCTTCCTTACAGACAAATACAGAAATGGCTTTGAGAGATATACAGGCAAAGAGCTCAATAACTAAATGTGAACTTTTAAAAATGTCTTGACAGTCAAACTCAGCACATTAGCAACAAATGACTCAATTCCACCTAAAATAAACATCGATTCAGCTGTTTGTGGCCCTTATTGATGGTCCCTTATCTGCAGTGTGTTGGCACTGACAAAGCAAATTCTGCAAATGCTTTAAGCTGTTTTATGACTCTTCCCAAACCAAAAGGAAATGCCAAGTCATCTCTTTTCTTTTGAGGGAGTCACCATTCAAGAGAGCGGAGGCGTTAGCATAGGCTGAGCTCCAAAGCGCCTGACGAAATGTATGAACCGAGGGGAACGTAACAAGGGAAATGTAGCCTAAACTCATATTTATAATTCATGTAGCAGAAAGAACCTGAATTACTTCAAAGAGGATCTTTGAACATGGATCCCAAGGCTCAATGAAATAGTTGCATACTTGTGGAAGGTTGTGAAACGGTGAAAGACAAATGAGCGCCAATCATGAATCAGTGTGAATCAGTGTGTGTCTCCCAAACCAAAGCCTTACACTGTCATCTGCACCTCCCGATTTTAACATCACTATGTAATAATATATATATGTGTACTGATTCAAAACAACTGTGATTCAAACCACTGAAAATCCAGCTTGCTTTAAATAAAGCTCATCATAAGTGCTTCACTGTATCCATGGTGATGCAGTTAGTACAGACAGATCTGCTCACACAGGAACATACACAGTTTCTCATTGCCGGTGTGGAAGTGTTATTTATTATAGTTAGCAGCCCTGCGTTTGGAAATTCATTTTCTCACCTGACGTTCCTCCTCTATCTTATTCAATATTAATGTCATCTCACATTACCAGCAAGGTTTACCGTATCCGATAAAGAGAAAGCTTTCTTAGATGCACACACCCATAATCATGCAGCTGCATACTCATAAACAGAATGAAAAACTGTGAAGGTAGAGAAGAAAGAAAGAGAGAACAAGCAAACAGGAACAAAAGAAAAATAAATAAGTAAAATATGACAAAACAGAACAGATTTTAGAGGAAAATAGAGTAGTGTAGCCTAGCAGTTAAAGATTTGGGCTGGTTAATGAAAGATTGTAGGTTTAAATCCTTGTTTTGTGGATGGTTGCTGGAGTGCTAAGTGGGTTGTAGTTTTTAGCATGCATTTTTATGCTTTTTTTTTTTGCCTGTTTAACCATCCAAAAAGTAATAGCAAAATAAAATAAAATAACACACCAAAGTTTAATACTGAGGAGTTATGAGTTTGTTCAAATCACTAAACAGTAGTATGAGTATAGTGTAATACTAATAGTAATAGTATAGTGATAATGATATCTTATAGCACCAATAATAAGAAGAGTAGAATAATAATAGTGGATGAGCACACAAAACAGAATTCAAATTTCATAAAAATTCACCCTTTATGTCTCACACATAAACAACAGGAACATATGCTTTTGACATAACTCAAAAATAAGCCCCGACTCAGAGAGGTTGCATGAATTGATTGGATCTTCTCTTTGCACAAGCTGGAAAAACACCAGCACACCGACATAAAACAAAGCTTTCATCTCAAGCAAGCTCTCATTTACAGCAGGAGTCAGATATGGAATAAATCGCAGTTTGCAGTGCGATTGCACTAAAAGAGATTTGGGACGCAAATCCAAAGGTGTCAAAACTAAATCTCAAGACAAAAATATCTGCACTGAGACAAAACCACAGATTTATTGTAGGTTGTTTACACCTTTCTTTTACTAAAATGAGGGTGTCTGGATATGAGTTTTATAGCAGGTCATGTACGATTGAAATAAAACTTGTATGTGTGATTTAATTATAAATTTATAATTAAGATGTGTAGTGTCACCATACTTGATGTTGTATTCTGAAAGGACTAAATAATAATAAAGGTGCACAGGCAGCACAAAAAAAAAAAAAAAACTTATTTAGCTTTAGTTATGGTATTCGGCAAAGGTCAAAATATTTTGACCTTTGACCTTTCATATGACGGTTTGTTGATTACTGACTGCCTAGGAAAGTACCTAGTTTCGTGGCACAAAAGAGAAATAAAAAACAAAGACAGGAAGACAGCTTGAAAGGAGACCTATGATGACCTGTAATTTGAACCTAGTGTCCGGACTAGTTTACCTGACACCAATGTAGTGGCTCTTTCTCTTTTCCTTATCTGTTAGCTAAAATAAACATTCAAGATCAAGATGTTCAAAACCATGTCCAACATGAATTAACTTTGTGCTTGTGCTACACAACAGCTAGATTGAACACTAGGGTCAGACGATTTGCAAAAATGAGATGCATAATGTGCGCAAAAAAAGGCTGAAATCACCAGCTCCAATCTGATTGGCTGGCTTCGAGGCAATTATTAGCAAGTATGCTAGATGCACACAAATATCATGTGGTATCATGGATTTCCAATTTAACTGCCCTTAAATATCATGTAAAAATAAACCAAACAGTGGTTGGTGTTGACATGTTTTCATGTTCTAGACCAGAATGCAAACATCTGGCTCTTCCAGAATAATTAAAAATTGACATAATAAAACAAGATCACATTAAGCCAGATTTATGAAAACCGATTTCTGAAAGCTTAAGCCCCAAATTACAGTAGCAGAGCATTTTTGTACAAGCAAACCCCCCACTGTTCGGCAGATGAGATTCATTTAATCAGAGGTACACCAGGACTATTAGCTTTTCCGTCTTTGACATTAAATTCTAGATCTAACAAGACGAAATGATCAAAAAGTCTAACGTGTTCAATGAAGCTTGTTATTTGGAGGAAGCAGAATTTGCAAAGATGGAGAAGAGAGAGAACAATGTTTGTTTTTTCTTAAAGTACTTAATGTGAGCGTCCAATTTAATGGTGTTTTAATAGGCTTAAGTTAGTGATCTAGTTGGTGTTGATACTTGAAATAAAGTCTTAATACAAAGCTCTTAAGAGCGTATTAGGATCTGTTTTAAGAATTTAAAGAGGCCTGATTACTCCAAAAATTAATACATTTTTCAGCAAGGATGCATTAAATTGATCAAAAGTCACAGTAAAAACAAGATTTTTATGTCAAATAAATGTTGTTGTTTTTTTACTTTCTATTAACAAACAACCCTGACAAAATGTCATGGTTTCCACATAATATTAAGCAGGTCAACTGTTTTCAACATTGATAAGAAGAAATGTTTCTTAGGCACCAAATCAGCATATTAGAATGATTTCTGAAGCATCACTGTACCACAGTATTACCACAGTACAGATTATGACCTCTTAAAGTACATTTTTAATCAAGAAAAGCCATTATTGTCATTTATAATGACAGAACTATATACAGTAACTGTACTGAGAGGAATAATTCTATATGCTAGAACCTTAACAGAGACTATGATTATAGTTTCCATCATTAGTGAAGCGCAGGTGCAGTTCTAACAGCAAGAACAAATCCACGACACACTGTATCACACAAAAAGCATGCAGCTGAAAATGACATAATCAACCTAAAAGGGAAGCAGCTCTATTATACTGGTGTCCTGGCTCACCAGGGAAGGTGCCCACATATTATTTTTGGATTCAAGAATTTCGGTCTTGATACAGATTAAAAAAAGAAGGAAAAAATGGGTTTATGTAATCACACTTTATGGAACTAAACAAGATTTGTGTTCAAGAATAAATCAAATGGCTGTTACATTACCAGAACAGCAGTGTTGCGAATCAATTTAACATCAAATGAGCGTAAAGCTTGTAAAACTTGTCAAGCAACATTCATTCCAAAATCAAATGTTTTCCATAATGTAAAAAAAAAAAAAAAAAAAATTTCAATAATGTAAATATACATTACGGCAACATTTTTTCTAGTCAATTTAGTTTATGCTGATTTTGACAAAAAAAAATGATAATAAAAAATAAATTAATAAATAAATGTCCAGAGAGAATTATGCTTTTTGTAAATATATATATATATATATATATATATATATATATTTTTTTTTTTTTTTTTTTTTTTTTTGAGAATTTGTACTTAATTTTCAAGAAAATAATGCCAGCACAATTTTCTCGATTTTGGGATGAAATATGACTTTAACATTTTGTGAGATTCAACCATGAAGAAAAAAAGAGATATATTCATGATGTTTTGACTTCGCTAGAAATCTTCACAATTTTCACAACCATTACAAATAACCAAAATCTGCAAACCAACCCATTTCCCGCCGCACTGAAAAACAATTGGTGTTTCTGTTTTATTTACAACTTTAAAAGATAACTGGTATAGCCATGAAGACATGCTGGCTATGACATCACTGAGGTATTGTCAAGCTCAATAGCAGCTTCACCAAAAAGGCATGATTTCAGGCCATTTTAGTAGCAATTTCTAAGGTGGCTTGTTAGCAAGTAGTCTGACCTGTTTATAATTAAGTCCATACATAACCCTGTAGCTTGGGTGGACGTTGTGGTCACTTCTAAAGGTCTAATCAGTGCTAGACACCTGCCAGAATCATGTGACTGCTCTGGGTGGGCTACTAAGCAACAGGAGGTAAAAGCGGGATGCCCCCCCCCCTTCCCAATCTCCCTCGCCCCCCTTTCCAGTCAGAGTAAATCCTATTAGCCTTGTTCATCTGGCCCACATAACTAAAAAGCTAAAAAATCCTGGGTACAAACTTGCATGTTTCTATTCTCTTTAAGATTTAAAAATCATTCCGTTTTTCTGGTTTCATTTGCTGCTATTAAGAGGCACTCTGCATTTGATTATATTGGGTCTTATGAAGTTTAATGTTTAACTGAAGTCTGAGTATTTCAGCACTTTGAAGGAGATGCTGAAGGAACATTTGTTGTATGATGTATTACAGGAGAATCTGCAAAGGAGGTCTCATAAGTGATCTGAACTCTCCGTCAAAGCATAAAATCTCCTTTGGAGGGATTTTAAAATCTTAAATTAGGTGAGGGAGCAAGAAAATTAAACAGAGCCAATCCTGGGGATCAAGACTTAAGAAAACTTCAGGGTGGATTTTGTCAAGTAGCCTACGCTGAACAAACCTCAAGATTGGAATATCATAGCCAGGTCATTAAAAATGTATGTTTAAAGAATGCCAAAAAGCATGCCGAAAATGTTCCAGACACTGTTCCATATGACTATATTTATTAATTCATTTGAATTAGACACTGGAAATGATCATTCTGCATCTGTCTTTAGTGGCTCTAAAAAAGGTATTTAAGCATTTTTGGGCAGCCAAGTCGCACTTAAAAATGTATGAATGTTATTGCAACAAAAATATATAATGATACAAAATATCAGCCAAACCAAACCAAAGCTTATCTCAGAACTAACTTCACTTTTCTGAGTCTTTTGTTGTTTGTTTTTGGGATAACCATCTGGTGTCAAACTGATTTTTAGCAGAATAGTATAGGTCAACTCACAGACAAACAGAAACGGACATGTTTGTTGGGTTTTGTCGGATCAGTGTGTTACCTTGTCATTGATCAGCACTTGTTTTCACCAAATGAACATGTTGAATCACCATTTGTTGGGTCTTGGAATGTCTAAGAAATGACATACTGTAATCTTAAGACTGCTGGTGTTGGTCTGCATCTGTCAGTGCAGTGTGAACTGGCTTTATCAAATCAGATCCCCTCAAGTTTATATTGTGTTCATCACATCTGACAACTATAAAGTGTCCATTTAGGTCTTAACCCAACACTTTATTTTAAGGTGACATTGTTACAGTGTAATTACACAAATAAGCACTGAGTAATATTATTAATTACATGTATTTAATATAGGGTTAAGTTTGGGTTTATGGTTTGATTTAGGATTAGTTGCTTGCAAATATGCATAATACATTTTATAGAATGCAAAGATTGGTACATTTTAAGTGTCCAAAAACTTTTCAGAGCCACTACAAGCATTATTGCAGTGGGTACATTTCATACTGATGAAGAGAACCACCATGCTCATTATTACATTATTAAATCCTTGTTTGAAGTGGCTGTCCAGTCTGGAATAAGCAGTGCCACATAAAGCTGAGGACCTTTGATCAGAGGCAAGCCAAGCAACTCACTATGACAGCCTGAAGCCATCAATTGATAAAACCCATGCTGTAAAGCCAAACAGAATCTACATGACTTTTAAAAAAGGGACAGTCCCAAACATTCTTTTGAGTTAGCTTCCTAGTATAATTGCAAACATGAAAATGCCTAAGTGTATGTCCGAAGGTGCGGCATATCAGAATCAGGAAACGGCATCCAAAGCAGAGTGGCGGCAGTCATGGAATTCCAGGAATTCCCCCTACACACGTTACGCTCCATCAGTCCTCTCCTCCTCCCCGCTCCCCTTTTCCTTCTTATCTTCCTCATCCATCCCTAGCTCACTCTCTAATTGCCGTAATGGCTGTATCCATGGCTGTCCTGTCCCCCGCTGCCCTTCCTGCCAACAGGGACACGGGAAGACCTGTTGTCACTTTCAGCACTGCCCTGTGGGTAATTTAAGACACCTGCTATGTCAGTACATCGAGAAATCCAAGTAGGCAGGCGCTACTTTGTGCATACTAAACAGTGTGTTCAGTATTTCAGATTATCAAACTCACCTGAGATGCTAGAGTTGCAAAGCAGTTCAAGACACTATCAAAAATTAGGTTAAATTAATAGTTTACACATCATTTATTCACCCTCATGTTGTTACAAATCATTTTGCCATTTTTGCTTCTGTATAACACAAAATGAGAAGTTTAGTAAAATGTTCAAGCTGCTTTTTTTTGTACAATGAATGAATGAATGAATGATTAGGGACCATGGTTGCCAAGCGCTAAAAAAGTAGCCTATTTTACTATATTTAAAGCCTTCCAAAAAAAAGAAGTTTGCTTAAATGAAAGTGCATTTGCTGCATGATAGTACTCCTTTTTTAAACATCTGTATTTGCATTTTATATTAATTAAATAAAAGGCTACTTAAGTTTACTTAAAGACAGTTTCATGACTGTTTCTTAATGCATTTACTATAAATAGTACATGTAAACAATGCACTTTGACATAATGCCAAATTAAAAGTTTTAGTTTAAAGTACATCATTGTTTGTCAGATCATTGTTTATTTTTTATTTATTTGTATTAAAGACATATATAGTTATTTTGGTTATTATAGTGTGTTTGATGTTGATGACATAGGACTCAAGGACATGTAAAGGACATGTATACTTACAATAGTTCCACTGTAGCACAATCAAATATACCTCAGTATATCTTTAGTTTGACTACTTCCGCACAATTAAAGTGCATTAAGTACATAATTAGTTGATCCAATTTAGCAGACTTACAAGTATAACAGTTTACTATACCAAAAGTATAATTGCAGGGTTTTAGTACATAAATATTTAATGCATTTGTAGTACACTTAGCATGAAACAGAGTAAATGTATTTCAAATAGTTTAGTTTATTTATTTTTCACTGAAGTGTGTTGTTCTGCAAAAGAGAATGATAACAGAATTTAATATTTTGGGTGAACTGTCCTTTTAAAAACTGAACTGAATTGTTCCTTGAAATGGAGAACTTTACTGTCTCCTTTCATTTGCTATTCCTGTTAATGTTCAGCTCGACTAACCGAAACTTCTCAGGCTGATTGAATCATCAGTGTCTTACAGGAAATGGTAGGAAATGTCCAATATCAGACAGTGACGGACATCTCAACTACCCCTTTATAACCTCATTTACCGAAGCTCAGAAATATCCACCCCTGTTCTGTTCTGGCTTCGAAGAAACACATTTCTGAAGTCGCTAACGTAATGTGGCATTCGTAGGAGTGCATGTCACTCTCCAAGAAAAGAACACTGGTTGTTTTTCTTCCGTTGCGCCTGTGTCTGGTTTTTCCTGTCTACTGGGTTCTGTGAGGATGGAAGTGCTGAGTTCATTCACAACACTTACTGTACTCGAGATCTAGAGTATTTTGAAATGAGACACATTCCATACCACACTGTGCCATTCTCTCATGGGTCATATGGGATTGTAATTGAGACTGGGAATGGTTAAAAGAGGAAGAGAGAGAAAAGAGAATGGACGCATTGTCCTTTCTTTCTGGATACTCTCTGATAAGACTGTAAGGCTTCCTGCTTGACCTTAAATTTTTCCCAGATGTTGATTGTTTTTAATTGGGATGGCGTGTTTTTCTTTTTTTATGTAACTCTGTATGATTGCATGGAAGCCTGGTGGCAGAAAGTGTTCCATTGACACATGAGTGATGTTTGGTGTGGACAGAGGTGACACCACAGGACAGTCGATACGCTGTTGTCCTGGTCGGCTTACTGTTACTCTGAAATGACCCCGATTCAAGAGGATAATGGAGGATCATCCATAATCACCCCCAAAAAACAAGAGATTATAATGGCTTCTTTTAAAAAAAAGAAAAATAATAATAATATTTAAATCTATTTAAACAAACAAACAATCTATATGAACAATATAAACTACCATTTAAATGTTGGGGTCAGTATTTTATTTTTATTTCAATATTTTGATAAATGTCTCATATTTATCAATTATACATTTGTTTGATCATAAATATAGTAAAAACAGTAATATTACTAAATATTAGTAGTTTAAAATAATTGTTTTATATGTGAATATATTTTAAAGTCTAATTTATTCCTGAGACTTTCAGCAGCTTTTCAGCAGTCTTCAGTGTTGCATGATCTTTAAAAAAAATCATAATTTCTTTCAGAGTTGAAAACTCTGCTGGTTAATATATATTTTTGTGGATTTTTTCAGGATTCATTTCGTAAAATAGAAATGTTTTATAACATTATGAATGTCTTTATAGTCACTTTTCATCAATTTAATGAATTCTTGCTGAATAAAGGTATTCATTTCTTTTAAAAAATCTTACTGACTCGAAACTTTTAAACAGTAATGTAATAGTATTTTATGTGGTGTAATATATTACAGATAATATAAAAAGTTGAATTTTGAATTTTACTTACAGAAATTAAATTTTATATATATATATAAAAGATAGTAACTGAATTAATGAAATATATTTAATATAATAAAAAATAATATACAGTATCTCACAAAAGTGAGTACACCCCTCACATTTCAGCAACCATTTTAGTATATCTTCTCAAGGGACAATACTATTGAAATGAAACTTGGATATATTTTAGAGTAGTCAATGTGCAACTTGTATAGCAGTGAAGATTTACTGTCCTCTGAAAATAACTCAACATACGACCATTATTGTCAAAAAAGCTGGCAACAAAAGTGAGTACACCCTAAGTGATAACAGCTATACATCGTTTAACCATGCAAAGCCACATGTCCTATTCATCATGTTCATGTTTTTTCTGCTTGACAGGACTATACAAATTTGTGTATCTTGTATTAGAGCAGTTAAAATTTGGTGCTTTGAGTACAATTCTCTCATACTGACCACTGGATGTTCATAATGGCACCTCATGGCAAAGAACTCTCTGAGGATTTGAGAACTGGAATTGTCGCTCTCTACAAAGATGGCCTAGGCTATAAGAAGTTCAGTAACACCCTGAAACTGAGTTACAGTACAGTGGACAGGGTCGTACGGAGGTTTTCCAAGACGGGTTCCATTCGGAACAGGCCTCGCAAGCGTCGATCAAAGAAGTTAGGTCCTCGTGCTGTGCATCAGGTGCAGAAGATGACTTCAAAAAACAGACGCATGAGTGCTGCCAGCATTGGTTTAGAGGTTGCAGAAGTGGAAGGTCAGCTTGTCAGTGCTCAGACCATACGCCACACACTGCAACAAGTCGTCTTGCATTGCCGTCGTCCCAGAAGGAAGCCTCTTCTGAAGCTGGCTCACAAGAAAGCCCGCAAACAGTTTGCTGAAGACAACCTGTCCAAGAGCATGAATTACTGGAACCATGTCCTGTGGTCTGATGAGACTAAGATGAACTTGTTTGGCTCAGATGGTGTCCAGCATGTGTGGCGACGCCCTGGTGAGGAGTACCAAGAAAATTGTGTCTTGCCTACAGTCAAGCATGGTGGTGGTAGCATCATGGTCTGGGGCTGCATGAGTGCTGCTGGTACTGGGGAGCTGTGGTTCATTGAGGGAAACATGGGTTCCAACATGTACTGTGACATTCTGAAGCAGAACATGATGCCCTCCCTTCAGAAACTGGGCCAAACGGCAGGTTTCCAACATAATAACGACAACAAACACACCGCCAAGATGTGATGATGAAGCTGAAGGTGAAGGTGATGGAGTGGCCAAATCTGTCTCCAGACCTGAACCCTATTGAGCACATGTGGAGCATCCTCAAGCAGAAGGTGGAGAAGCACCATGTGTCTAACATCCAGCAGCTCCGTGATGTCATTGTGGAGGAGTGGAAGAGGATACCTGTGCAGCTCTGGTGAACTCCATGCCCAGGTGGATTAAGGCAGTGCTAGATAACAATGGTGCCCCTACAAAATGTTGACACTTTGGACACAGTTTTGACATGTTCACTTAGGGTGTTCTCATATTTGTTGCCAGTTATATGTTGAGTTATTTTTAGAGGACAGTAAATTTGTACTTCTATACAAGCTGCACATTGACTACTCTAATATATATCCCAGTTTCATTTGTGCAGTATTGTCCCTTGAGAAGATATACTAAAATTGTTGCTGAAATGTGAGGGGTGTACTCACTTTTGTGAGATAATGTATAAAGAATATAAATATAATTAAATTGCTGTAAGTAAAATTCAAAATTCAATAAAATAATGTGATTTTCTTAACACAAAAGAAGAAAAAAATGGCTTTTTACTCGTCGCTACAACAAGATCCCATGTAAACTAAACAAAAATAAACAAGGCTGTCTTTTTTCACAGACACTTAGGTCATTTTTAAAGAATGCCATGTTCAGAGAAAAATGAACACAGATAAGGATGCTTCCCTGCAGCAAGTTAACCAATGGATAGTAAAAGGTGACGCCCTTTGCCCCCAATGAATCAAAGGTCCTCCTCCACTTTTCACAAGACACTCACTGCTTAGCAGCCCCATCCCAGGTGACCCTTTCTGAACAACTTGTCAGCTACATATGTCAATGTCTCGCCACTTGACCCAAGACCCGACTCCCTCCCTCTCCCACCACATTGGACAAACCAGTGGGGAATTGTCCTGTAGAACAAAGCCTATAGTTGGGGGTGCTCTATTAAGTACTTTGACTAACATTCCATTCACAATGCTCTCTGGCGACCAACTTTTAATGACCCTGCACTTCTAAACATTTACTGTTTTGTCGGTCCGCCAACACAAAAAAAGGAACGTTCAGCGCTCACAAATGGAGCATCTTTATGAAGAGAACCCCTTCTAACAGCCTCAAGGTTTAAGAGAGTTGCTTCATTATTTAGAACTGAATGTTAATGAATGAGACCCAGCGTAAAGGAAACATTCTTTCTACAGGCGTTCTGTAGAACATGGGCAATGCCGAGGTAATAGGTTGGATTCCCAGGGAAAACATGTCACATACAGTAGGCCTATCGATAAGATTTATACACTAGCTTGAATCCAAATAATTTAGGAATAAATTGAATGGTTATGATGATCAAATGTATATATTTATTGCAGCCTAAGCTATGTTCCTAAACCATTAGGTACCTGAGATTCCAGAACGGACTTTTTGCATGCCACCAAACTGAAAAGAAGAAAGAAGAGGAATCTGAAATGAGGATGTTTGAAGCTCTGTAAGATCTGGAATGGAAATCGACCATTGTTTTTATAACCAATATTGCTCTTACCAAAATGGCTGATGAATGATGCAGAATCGATCACTTTTTTTCTGACATAGCATTAGACTACAACAATAAAACCTTAAATGCATTATTATTAAAGATAATAACAAACAAAAATAATATTAATTATTAATCATTAATATTAATGATGTCATTTTTAACGTTTGTTTTGGGCTGTTAAGCTTAAAATTAATTTCTCACTTGAGAATAAAAAGTTGCTTGGTAAAATCTTGAGTAATTTATGCAAACAATAGCTACATAAGTTTCATAGAGGGTTTATCAGCAGAAATGTGAAACCGTTTATCAGTTTATCCCTAATCTAGTAGCAGAATGTAAAAGAATGATCCATTTAATAGCTAATGTTTCAAACTAAATCAAAATGTACCATCGTACCATATTTTTCCCCAAATCAGTCTATGTGCAGGTGCAGCCATGTGAGTTACCAAGGCAAATATTCCAGAGGAAGGGTGAGAAAAGCTCTAGTCTCTTACCTTGTAATAATATGATGGAAAACGATCAAAGACGCCTGTAGCATAACATGATGTTTATCTGTTTTAAATCCTCAGAATCCTGACAACGAAACACACAATCAATGATCTTTCACGGCTGGTAATACCGTTAAGCGTCCCCAACTCTCCTTCAGCGGCAGCTCACAATAAATAAAGGCTGATACCCCGAGTGTGTTTGTGTGTGACCAGAGAGAGAGAGAGAGAGAGAGAGAGCATTTGGACTGATGAGCCATTAAAATGTTAGTTTATGCGCGAGCCGTTATACTCTAGGACAAGGGTTGACGATAAATAACTAGTCTTGATCGGTTCTATTTAGACAATAGCGGAACCGAACGATTTTAATGACGTTTATGTCCATTTTTCCGCCGTTGCGGACAGAAAACCGAACTAAAATACTCTGACAGCGTTTCCTGCACTTCTATTCAGCACATCAACACCGCAACTGAATCCACAGCGCCACCAGTGTGGTCCGATTCCTAAACGAATGACTCTTTTGAGCTGGTTGTTTTTAGTGAATCAAAAACATACGAGACAAGAGTGTAGCAGATTTCCGAATGAATGAATCCTATGAATAGTTTTTTAAAAAAAAGTGTATTAAAATAAACAAATTAATAAATAGTAATCAGTGTAGTGCGATTCCCATGATCGAAGCGAATGACTCTTGTGAGCAGGATCTTTCAATGAATTAATAACATTTATGAATCAGTCGGAGCGGTTACTGAATTAATTTGATTCACTTACTGAACCGCAAGTTATCGTTTCCCTTCCGGTGTTGTATGTTACTGTACTTAGGACTTGTAAGACTAATGTTACCGACTGGTTGTTAATACGACAACGTTGTAGGCAACACATTTTGAGTTTTGTTTTCATAAAATTAAATTAATGAATGAAATATGCTACGACATTTTGTTTTAATAGGTTATTTTAATTAATATGTTGTTATGGTCTGTTTTTCATATAATTGCATAAAATGGTATTTTCTTAGGTTTATGTAAACATTTTGCAATGTTACTAATTGTATAAAATTAATTTTTGACAGCTTTTTATGATGAAATCTGAAAATTAGGCTACCCATCGTTTGAGACTGCTGGGTGCAGTAAATAAAATAAGAATCCCATTTTTTCTTTCCACATGACTAAAGAATCGTTCATGGAACCAGACTCGATTCCGTATGATTCTCATCCCTATCCATGACTCTGTAGAACATCAGTTACACATCAAGACACTGAACAGCCCGATAACAGCATCTGTCATGGGAGTGTATTGCCGGCTGGGGAAAGTCCAAAAATCATTCAAAAATAATGCCACATTCACAAATGATTTTACGAGACTTCTGTCATCGGAGCTCCAAAAACGAGTAGCTACCAATGCGTAATTAACGATGTGATAATGTACGTAAAGACAATAACCTGCATGCAACGACACGCAGTAAATAATCGAAAATGGTGTTTGGGTTGCCTATGTGTGGGACCAGTCCGAAACCTCTTCTAACTGGCCGAACCGGCTCGTAAAGACCACCGCGTCACCGGTCCCAGTGAAACGCTTAAAAGCGCACATACTTCCGCACGTTATCAGACTGTCACGCAGGCGGAGCGGTCAGTTCAACCACTCCTACCTCCATCCAGCCAATCTCTGAATCCAGTCAACACACTTACCTCCCAAACACACAGGATAGCCTGTTTATTTCATTGACTGGTCATCTGAAGGCAACAAGCAGCAGGTGGAGGTTGAGTGATATCAGACAGCTAATGATGGTGCGTGTCGGTCACCCCGGCTCTTTAAGGCTGTTTCGTATTGTGAGCTGTGACCTGAGATAATAATGAGCACATATTGCTGCAACAGCAAGCGAGCATTTGGGGAACTGGGCTGAGAGGGTTATTCTGTCTCTGAATTATCCTACCAATAGGATATAAATGTCCCAGTTTTTACACCTAAGGCCCCTGATCGAGGGCTAAAGCAAGCTGGCTTATCAAAGTAAACTTTGACTTTTAACTAAAACTTCAAATAAAAGCTCAGAGCTAAAGCCCACTTTTCCAACTTTAGAAAGTCATTACGAACAGACTACTCTTTGATTATAATTATTAAAAATTAGGCTATACAAGGCAAATGTCCTTACTACTTGACAGATGTCTGTCAAACATTAAAAATAACAATTAGCCTGATTATTATGACAGCTTTACTTTATGTTATAATATACAGGTGCATCTCAATAAATTAGAATGTCGTGGAAAAGTTCATTTATTTCAGTAATTCAACTCAAATTGTGAAACTTGTGTATAAAATAAATTCAATGCACACAGACTGAAGTAGTTTAAGTCTTTGGTTCTTTTAATTGTGATGATTTAGGCTCACAACAAAAACCCATCAATTCACTATCTCAACAAATTAGAATACTTCATAAGACCAATAAAAAAAAAACATTTTTAGTCAATTGTTGGCCTTCTGGAAAGTATGTTCATTTACTGTATATGTACTCAATACTTGGTAGAGGCCCTTTTGCTTTAATTACTGCCTCAATTTAGCGTGCTTTGCTAGAGGTGGTATGGAAGCCCAAGTTGCTTTTATTTGGGTCTGAGTGTCCTCTCATCTTCCTCTTGACAATACCCATAGATTCTCTATGGGTTCAGATCAAGCGGTTGCTGGCCAATCAGGCACAGTAACACCATGGTCATTGAACCAGCTTTTGAGTACCTTTGGCGAGTGTGGGCAGGTGCAAGTCAGCTAAATGAAAGCAGCATCTCCATAAAGCTTGTCAGCAGATGGAAGCATAAAGTTCTCCAAAATCTCCTGGTAGACGGCTACATTGACTTTGGACTTGATAAAACACAATGGATCAAACACCAGCAGACGTCACGGCACCCCAAATCATCACTAACTTCAGAAACTTCACACTGGACTTCAAGCAGCTTGGATTCTGTGCCTCTCCACTCTTCCTCCAGCCTCCAGACCTTGATTTCCAAATTAAACGCAAAATTTACTTTTATCTGAAAAGAGCACCTTGGAACACTGAGTAACAGTCCAGTTCTTTTTCTCCTTAGCCCAGGTAAGATGCTTCTGACGTTGTTTCTATTTCGGAAGTGGCTTGGTAGCCCTTTTCCTGAAGACGTCTGAGTGTGGTGACTCTTGATGCACTGAATCCAGCTTCAGTCCACTCCTTGTGAAGCTCTCCCAAGTGTTTGAATCAGCTTTGCGTGACAGTATTCTCAAGCTTGCGGTCATCCCTGTTGCTTGAACAGCTTTTCCTACCCAATTTCTTCCTTCCGGTCAACTTTGCATTTAATATGCTTTGATACAGCACTCTGTAAACACCACACCTTTCAGTAATGACCCTCTGTGACTTACCCTCTTTGCAAAGGCTGTCAATGATTGTCTTCTGGACCGTTGCCAAGTCAGCAGTCTTCCCCATTATTGTGGTATCAAAGAACAAGAGATACCCAGAATTTATACTGTAGGAATGGCCATTTAATGAAACTCAAATATAAATATTCTAATATTTTGAGATACTGGATTTTGACTTTCATGAGCTGTAAGCTCTAATCATCAAAATTAAAACAAAAAACTTTTGAAATGTTTTACTTTACATGCAATGAATCTAAAATATATGAAAGTTTCACTTTTTGAAATAACTTACAAGAAAAAATTAACTTTTTCACGACATTCTAATTTATTGAGATGCACCTGTAGATCTAACAACTTCGTGTAAGATGTTCAGGAATCGGAGAGAATCATCCAAGCTGTTTTTTTGAATCAACAACTCACTGACTCGTTGAAGCATTCCAATCGGATATGCACGACTCTCTCTTAAGATTTCATTTTTATTAACAATTTTATAAAATAATCAGCAAATTTAGTAATGCTTTAATGTTTACGCCATTTAAATTAAGTAATAACTGACGCATTTAATGAGCTGAATATGGCTGCAACAAATTGAATTTGCATTCATGGACTTACAGTACAAAGCCTTATTAATGAAACTTTCAAGCAAAAAAAAAAAAAAAAAAATGCAATAGGCCTAAACACCATTTGTGAATAAAGATGTAAGATGTAAAACTGAATCAGTGAATCTGGTTTTGAACTGGTTAATTGAAATGGGCTGCCCAAATGAACAGAAATCAGAAAAAAAAATCCTCCTTTACTAAATTCTTTACATTTGATTACCAATTTGCCATTTTATTGAAGGAGTAAAGGAGCAGTTTTTAACATTGTCTTGAGCAACAATACACTGTCCTGATTTTAGATAGGAACAAAGGGACATTCTGTTCCATTTCTATACAATTGCTGTGGCATAACCCCTATTCATACATTATGGAAATATGGAAATTTCTATGGCCTGCATTGGTCATAACCCTCACAACATGCTACCCTTACTCTTATTACCACGGCACCATGTCATTGCTATCAGATTGGGGTCCCGGCAGGGTGGCTTATTCTCATTAGGTTGTACTCGTCCCAATATCAGTCTTGCAGACAGGTAAGGAGCAAAGAGCCTTATCTGCACTAGCAGTTACAGTGCTGTAGAGCTTGGGCAAAAAAAAGTTAATTTACTGCATTTAATTACTCATTCAGGACCGAAGCAAAGAAACACAAAGGCAGAAACAGAGTGCAATGACATTAACGGTGATAGCAGATTTGTGTTCGGTAAGTGAAACAGGCATTCAGAACAGCCCTTTTCCCTTCCCCTTACCCTATGACCTCCCTCTGTGACAAATGGGGGATCCAACTTCATAATCCGGTGGCTTTGAGACTGTGGTATAACCCCCCCGGTCTCAGTAGTTGGCTGGTGGTAGGCTTAGCCATGACCAGGGTAAAACATTTACATGCCCATATAGGCCACAAGACTTTTCAGGCAAGTCCAGTTACGGGACGAAGAGAATGTGTGTGTCAGGCATCAAGGGATTCCATGCACATTTCAGTGTAAAAATATAGTAATCTGTTATTTAGAGTGGAAAAAAGGGGGACAAAGACTAGTAGAGGGCAGTGAGTTTAAACACTAAAAATGACATCCATTAAAATGAGCTTAATTGTGTAGGAAGAGATGGCACTACAAAAAAAAAATGTTGGTTAAAAATGGTTTATAATTACAGAAAAATGTTATTATTCCTGTTGTTACATAGGAAGAGTACTGAAAGAGATCATTCAGGTGATGTGTATTTGACCAAGTAATAACAATCTGAATTGGATCTATGACAAACCAGACAACAGCAGCATCAAAAAAAAATCTGTGCACTTGTTGCCATTAATAACTGAACGGTTGCTGTGGACACATATGATTCTGATGTCTTTCATAATGAGGCACTGGGGGTCAAACAGGAACTGTAAGCAACACCTTGAGTAAATGTTCATTCCACTCAATCAGATAATCAGGGGATTCACCGAACAGAGTGCTAAACTGAATTACAAACCACTTTTAAATGGATTAAATGAAGTAGACTGTATTACATGCAGCAGACTTTTTATGAGACATCATAGTGATTCAAGATAATTTTATCCATGTCTAATTTGTCTACCTATACATCCCATTTTAACATTATTTGGCTATGCGAAATAATTATTAAAGGGATAGTTCACCCAAAAATTGTGAACTGTCAGTTACTCTCCCTCATGTCGTTCCAAACCAGTAAGACCTTCATTCATCTCCAGAACACAAATTGAGATATTTTTGTTGAAATCAGAGAGCTTTCTAACCCTGCATAGACAGCAACGCAACTGACACATTCAAGGCCCAAAAAGGTAGTAAGGACATCATTAAAATAGTCCATGTGACATCAGTGGTTCAAGCGTAATTTTATGAAACTATGAGAAAACTTTGAGCGCAAAGAAAACAAAAATAATGACTTTAACTTATTTAACTTAACTTTATTTAATTTCTCTTCCGTGTCAGTCTTTGACACACGTTCACGAGTAACACAATGCATGTGGTGCCGCTGCACCTTGTTTAGACAGTAGAATATGCACGTTGTACATAAAACAGTCATTGTAAACATGTCTGAAAATTTCAACAGAGAGGATGACTTGCAAATACTTATTTGAACCAGAATATACACATGATGAACTAAGATAGACTGTCGTTCTACATCAGAAAGCCACCTCCTGCGTCAGCAGCACCACACGTGTCATGGTACTCTCATGAACAAGTGTCAAAGACTGACACGGAAGAGAAGAAATTGTTGAATAAAAGTCGTTATTTTTGTTTTCTTTGTGCACAAAAGGTATTCTCGTAGCTTCAAAAACCACGTCACATGGACTATTTTAACAATGTCCTTACCACCTTTCTGGGCCTTTAACGTGTCTGTTGCGTTGCCGTTTATGCAGAGACAGAAAGCTCTCGGATTTCATCAAAAATATCTTAATTTGTGTTCCCAAGATGAACAAAGGTCTTACATGTTTGGAGTGACATGAGGGTAATTAATGACTCATTTTTGGGCAAACTATCACTTTAAGCCTCTTTCTAATTATGTTTATATAGTACTTGTCCATCCATTTGAGTGCAGTTTGGAGGATAAAATTAAATAAATAAAACTTTTTTTTTTTGTATGTAATAGCTAATCCATAGTAATTTTAGAATAAAATTTCCAGTAAGCCTGTCCACCCTTTTATTATGTGAAAAACGCTCCCTCTGCAGGGAACAAAGTGGTAGTACAGAGTCTAGAGATGTCTTAACATAACACAAATGCAAGCTTGTGTAATTCTGGCTTTTGTAATTTCTTTTGAAGAATGCACCCTTTTTTCTTTTTTTTTGTTAAAGAAAAAAATGTTTTTCATTTTTTATGCATGACTTTTCAATAGCTTTCTTGGGCTGTGCTTCACATTATGAATTAATTTTTTATTGACAAGACAGACAAATATTTTTTCTACAATGTAATAATTGAATAAAATCACTTAAATACATATTACATTAGCATATGAAATTGGATGTTTCATCTCACACGACTCTTCTTCAATGTGGACATTTCCCCAGAGGCTTTCCGTTTGCGTGAAGATGTATCTTGAACTTTTTCTAGATCATCCACGGCTGCACCGGGAAGATAGTAAGCGTCCATTGAAGGAGAAGGCTCCTGAAGAAAAAAAAAGCTATTTATATACCTATTAAATCATACTTGTTGCCTCGACAACCATTTCAGATCTGAACAGAACAAGCCATTACTGTGATGGATTTTCCACATGCTTCTGGTACTTAAATGTTAGGTGTAGGGCTGCACGATTAATCGACATGAAACTGAAATCACTCATGACTTAGCAAACATATGCGCTGCAGGTTTCAGAGTGAAGTGTGGCACTGTTCTTTTACATGTATCAGCTCATGATCCAGTGTTTTCAGTGTCTCTGAGGCTACGTTCAGACTGCTGGTAAATGTGGCCCAAATCAGATTTTTTTTTGCTCACCTGTGACTCAGATCTGTGAACAGCACAAACCATATCGGAACTCATACGACTTTACAGTCACTCTGGATTAACATTCATCACGATTCTGCGCTCATGGCAGTCACTTATAAGAATTGACATACTCCAAGTTATCAAGACAGTTGTGAAAGGTAGTCAGTGGAAGTACAGTGATGTGTCAGAACTCCTAAGTATTACAATGACAACTCTATATACAAGCAAAACATAAAGGCTCCTATCATAAGCGTTTCAAAATTCTGCTCTCTTTTGTCACAACCTTGTATTTATTTTTTCATATTGTCTGCACATATTTTCGCTGGCTTCTGCAGCAGATCACACTATAAATAAACGCATAATCGCTTACTTTATCTCCTTGTCAAGTTCACGGTTTTCCCTCAGAATTGGGTTACTTTTTCCACTGTTGCCATGGATTCTTTTTCAACGTGGGTTGAAGCGACCACACTAACGCGACATTTACCCCATGAACATGACTGGACTAGTTTTGAGAAGCAATTGGATGGATTTTGTTGTGATAACCTGGCAACCCTATTTGTATCGTTCTTTTGCACATGCAGGTCAGTTCAAAACCATGATCTATTTACACTGGAAATCTGATATTGGCCACATTTAAAACAACAATGTGAACAGCTTATACTGAAAAATCAGATCTGAGCACTAAGGCTTGCAGTGTGAACGTAGCCTGAGTTTGGTTTGCTTAAAATCTACATTTGGAAAAGCAACATATGCAAACCTTCATAAACTCGTAATGAGAAGTGTTTTTCAAAAAAAAAAAAAAAAAAAAAAAAAAAAAAAAAAAAAAAAAAAAAAAAAAAAAAAAAAAAAGAAAATGGGGGGGTGGGGGGTGGGAAACAATTCAAACCCTTTCATTTTTTTCACGGTTTGTTATGTTGCAGCCTTATGTTAAACTGTATTAAATTATTTTTTCCCCCACATCAATCGACACTCCATACACCATAATGGCAAAGCAAAAACAGAACTGTCCCAACTTTGTAAATTTATAAAAAATAAAACAAAATTAGATAAGTACATTGCATAAGTATTCCAACCCTTAACTAAGTACTTAGCTGGATCACCTTTAAAGCCTCAAGTATTTTTGGGTATGATGCGACAAGCTTTGCTCATCAGCATTTGGCAATTATCTGCCATTCTTCACCTCACCTATTCACCTCTCAAGATCTGTCAGGTTGGATGTGGGCAGATGCAAATTTTCAGGTTTCTCCAGAAATATTTGATTGGGTTCAAGGCCAGGCTGTGGCTGGGCCACTCAAGGACATTCACAGAGTTGTCTATAAGCCACTCTTGCTGTGTGCTTAGGGTCATTGTCCTGCTGGAAGGTGAGCCTTCTGCCCAGTCTGAGGTTCTGAATGCTCTGGACTGGGTTTTCATTAAGGCTCTCTATATTTTGGTGCATTAAGCTTTTCTTCTACTATGACGAGTCCCTGCAGCTGAAAAACAGCCCCACAGCAGGAGGCTGCTACCAGCACACTTTACTTTTGGGATGTACTCTGCAGGTGATGAGCAGAGCTGGTTTCCTTCAAACATGATGTTTGGAATTGAGGTTCATCAGACCAGAGAATATTGTTTCTCACAGTCTGAGGGTCCTTTAGGTGCTTTTTTGTCTTCACTGAGAAGAGGATTCAGTTTGGCCAAACCGGCATAAAGCACAGATTGGTGGAGTGTTGCAGATATGTTTGTCCTTCTGTAGGTTTCTCATATCTCCACATATGATCATGGAACTCAACTAGAGTGACCATCAGCTTCTTGGTCACCACTCTAAGCAAAGCCCTTCTCCATCAGTTGCTCAGTTTGGCCAGGAGGCCAGCTCTAGGAAGAGTCCTGGTTGTTTCAAACGTCTTCCATTATGGATAACGGAGGCTACATGCTTCTGTGAACCTTCAATGCAGCAGAATTTTTTCTGAACTCTTCCCCAGATGTGTGGCTTGATGCAATCCAGTCTCTGAACTCTACAGGCAGTTTTTTGGACCTCAGAGCTCGGTCTTTGCTCTAATACGCATTTTCAGCTGTTAGACCTTTTATTAAGACGTGCCTTTCCAAATCATACCAATTCAATTGAATTTGCCACAGGTTAACTTCAGTCAAAGTGTGGTAACATTTACAAGCAAAACGAAATTTCAAATGTCCCAGAGAAGGGTATTTACAACTTTTGATTAAAAGAATAATCACACAATATGCTATTTCTTCCATGTTTTAATTTTAATAGTAAACCCCTTTGTTTGCCAAAAAATAGAGCTTAACTCTCATTTGATTAAAAGAAAAATGAAATGTTTTATGCCTTCATTTGCACTGCACTGTATATTAAAACTAATGGAAATTACTGTCACATAGGCCAAGATTAAGATACTGTCACATAGGACAAAATTAGGATGACAAAAATTTAGACATTTCAATAGGCTATTGAACCAAGTGTGCCTATAATAGGCTATTAGTGTTATAGTTTCATTAAATTAGTTGTGGTCTTCTTAACTTCTACAATGGAGCTATGAAGACAATTAAATTATTTACACTTGTTATATACATTGTGCTGCTTTAAGTTAATCAACTGATGTGCATTAGATGATGAATTGAATAGTCACCTCTTATAGGTTATGATTTAGTCATCAGAAAAGAATTAATGAAGAATTATGAGAGGTTATGCTATTACACATACATTTCTATCATGTAAATTATTGAAGCCAAATACTTATATTTTCCCAAGCTGTTTAGCTGTAGTACAGTATTCATTGGCTTAATCATGAAGGATACAGTGGCCCCACTTTTAACTCTCTCTTTATATTACCCTTATTGAAGATGGATGCACGGAGGAAGACAAGAGTAAGAAGTGCAACCAACACCAGGGAAGGGAGTTTTTGTCAGAGCCCTTGTTATTCTTAATTTTGACATTAATTTTCATTTTTACACCAGACATATATCGGTTCAAAATATCGGTTATCGGTCCACTTGGTCTGTAATAATCAGTATCGGCCCTAAAAAACGCATATCGGTCGACCCCTACCTTTAAGACCGAATGAATGTAATATATTGACACATATCCGGTTTCCACCCACCTGTTTACATTCACTTAAGCCATAACAGACACTGTATTTACGTGAGATACTCCACACGATGGACATTTTGACAGTTGTGTGTGTGTATCTGACAATTCAGGCGCAAGGAGAACTGATCGCAGAACTGGGATCGAGAGAGCGCTTCTGTGTGTCATTCATCGTGATTCCGCCTATCCCGTCTTCACTTACTGCAAGTTAATCGATATCGAATTGTGATTGGATGGTAATTTTGTTCTACGACAAGCTTAGTTACCTTTGATTAGGCTGTTCTCGGGTGACACAACACTTCTACTACTCGCTCTGATCACCTAGTCGTAAAGAAATTTTTAAATATGGGACAAAACATGATTTTTTTCAAAATAAGTCGGGACAGTAAAAAAATAGAGCTGAAATACGGGACTGTCCTGGGAAAACGGGACGTCTGGTCACCCTACAGATAAATGCCAAATTTGGTGGGATGGCATTTCTGATTTTATTTTTTTGAAAAACCTACTGTTTTTAAAATTCCTGTTAGGCTGTTTGTCCACTCTTCACTACACTGTTTGCAAAGCAGCTTTAGACAATGCTGCCAAAATGATAACAAATCCTTTTAGGTCTCATTTTAAAATCTGTGTGAACTGTTTAATAGATGGACTTAAAATTCATAGTTTCATAAAGTTCAAAGTCCAATCTAATCTAAGGAAATCCGTGATCTTTTTATTTTTATATTCTAATGATACACATGAAAACATTTTTCGAGACATAACCAATACATTGCTTCCAAATAAAATAAGGAAATATTATTTGTCTATTGTAATTCAGACTTCAAGACTTACATTATATTTGAAAAGACACATGGCCTTTGATTGACTATACAGTCTACATGAGCTGTTTGTACTTGGACCCTGATAACTGATGCTTGCGGCTATATTTCTTATTTTGTTTAATATTTTAAGATATTAAGATCTTTACTGTAAAATAAAATACTTATGATTATTATTTTGTAGTCATTGATATACAGGTGCATTTAAAAAAATTTGAATATTGTGAAAAAGTTATTTTTGTAACTCATTATTTCAAAAAGTAAAACTTTCATATATTCTAGATTCATTACATGTAAAGTAAAACTTTTAAAAAGTTTTTTTTTGTTTTAATTTTGATGATTAGAGCTTACAGCTCATGAGTCAAAAATCCAGTATCTAAAAATATTAGAATATTTATATTTAACTTTCATTAAATGACCATCCTTACAGTATAAATTCCGGGTATCTCTTGTTCTTTGAAACCACAATTGGCAATGGTCCAGAAGACAATCATTATCACCCTCCACAAAGAGGGTAAATCACAGAAGGTCATTACTGAAAGGGGTGGCTGTTCACAGAGTGCTGTATCAAAGCATATTAAATACAAAGTTGACTGGAAGGAAGAAATTGGGTA
>JAFVLL020022171.1:0-14073 GCA_021397915.2 Tor tambroides
ACAAGGAGTTAACGCGCCCGCTTGCTTGGTGGCGGAACAGTGAACCGTGTCTAACCCGGACGCAGCGTCGCAACACAACAGGTTGAGTCTGTCTACACAGGATATTTGAACTTTGCGTCGATACGTCATAAATAGGACGAGGCAGTTTACTGTGAGGGATTTGTCGTGTCGTATCGCACCGCATCTAGTGTAGACAGCATCACTGATTATAATGGGTTCTCGCCGCGCCGCTCGCGTGAGGTAGACATTTAACTTTCTTATTTAAGGCTACTTTACTGTTTAACTGTATTATTTCTTTGATATTTATTTTAGTGTTTTGCAGACCGAGTGTTCACTGACGGAAGTGCTAAAATAAACACGCACGTTTGTTAATAGATGATTGAGACTCATTTATTTATTTTTGCGTTTCAGAATTATATAAATATACACAACATCGCGCCACCGGCGGTAGTTGGTCCATTACCACCGCGGTGGTAAAAATCTGCCACCGTCACAGCCCTATCATTTAATCTCAATTATTGGATTTTCATAATCGTTTGAAGCCGAAATCGAAATCGAAACTGAATTTCGATTAATTGCACAGCCCTAAATATAACTGTTCATTGTTAGTTCACGTCATCTTAGGTACATCACATTAACATGCAACTTTTGATTTTATGTAAATGTTAAAATCAACATTAACAAATGCTTTAAAATGATTTTTCATTTCAAATGATGTTAGTTTATGTTAACAAATGCAGTTAACTAATGTTAATAAGTGGGACTTTATAAAGTGTTACCAAAAATATTATATAATTCAGTTTCAATGTATATTAAGCCCAATCATTATTAGAATAAAAAAAAAAACATGATATTTCTATTAAAAGCATAAATGTAAACCTTTTTTTTTCCCCAAGCTCCTACTGTACATCAATTCTTCTGTAAACTAAAAAATGCTTTAAAGCCATTTCAGAGCAAATACAAATATATTTCTCTCAAATATCACCAAACGGCTGAAAATTAGATTGAATGTATTAGACATATCACCCAACCTTTATGTATCTGTACCGTATTGGTTTCAAACTATTGATATGTTGTGGCTCGGGCACACGACCCATCCTCCATCATCATCTCCTCTCAGCATTTCCCTAAAATAGCAGCGCTGATATTCCACCATTTGTCATGAGAAATGGAATAAAAGCAGCCTGATGGTTGACATTCATACAGCATGAGAAGCCTACATGAGCTCAGAATGGAGGTGATGTGGAGCTGTACAGAATGACCTTAACTCAAGTCAAGACAGATGAAGCAGAAATCACTTAAAGAAACAAAGGGGAGTAATGCTGATATTTCGCAACGGTAGACGCAACTAAGCGTCATGCCTTCACCTTCACTCACGAAGCAACACACGCAATGATACGGCTAAGGTCACTTCTAAAATTAAATAAAAGCCTTTCTGATTCATTAGAGGACTCAAATGAACAAAAAGTCCATTGGCTTGCAATTCTATACATCTTAAAGGGAGTCAATATTTACTCGCCCTCATGTTGTTCCAAACTTATGCTATTCTTACTAGCAGTCGACCGATATGGATTTTTTGAAAGACATCTTAGAAAGCAGAGTGGCCAATGGCTGATATAAAGCCAATATTATCACATTATTTAAATTAAAGTAGAAAAGTTAAAAAAAACAAAGAAAATTAAAGCAAAAACACACGCACTACAATTGCTGAAATGAATTTTATTTATTTACTTTACATACTACTCACCAGTGTTGGGGGTAACACATTGCAAGTAACGCGAGTTACGTAATCGGATTACTTTTTTCAAGTAATGCATTAATTTTAAATGTCCAATGAAATATCGGAGTTACTTTTTCAAATAAGTTACTTTGTTCTCGAATTTATTCACTGGGGCAGAGGCACTTCCTTTGGCCTGAGGCTTATTAACTTCACTTTTGGTATGAAACATTTGCCAAAAATATAACTTTTGGATTTTTTTCTTAGTTAAAACAAATAAGCAACCCAGCCCATGTGACAAAGTAAAGTAACAATGCACTAATTTCTATAAAAAGTAACTAAGTAACACAATTAGTCACTTTTTAATCGAGTAACGCAATATCATAACGCATTACTTTTAAAAGTAACTTCCCCAATGCTACTTCCTAAATTAATTTAAAAATGAAAAAAAAAAAAAAAAATCTGTAAAACAAAAAAGTGACGTATTTAGATTTACATTGATTCTGCAATTCTATTACAGTATTTTTCACAAAGAAATTGTAAAAAATATGAATAAATGGAAGTAAAAATTAAACAACAGTGCACTCTGTAATCTGGTAAGCTTGTGTGCACTGGAAATAATTTTTCAAATCAAGACAAATTACTGTTAATTTCACATACAGCTCAAAATTAATATGACAAATACGGCATAGCGGCAAACTATATCACTTACTTTGCTCTGTGCAAGTATAATTTATTAATCAGAACTATTAAACAAAGACAGTAAACTAATAAAGTGCACTAAACTAATAAATAGAACAGGAGCACCGTGCTTTCAAGAGCTGATGTGCACAGCGACATTGAAATAAAAGTCCTGCTTCCGACATATCAGCGAAACAGAAAAAAATATTGGCTAATGCGGATAATTGTTAAATTGGAGGCACTTGCGATACATCAGTCGACCACTGATTCTTACGCAAACTGTAACAATACACCTGATTTTCTTTTGGAACTTTTTTCTTGAACAACAAAAGGATGAGTAAACAATTTTCATTTCTTCCCCCATGTTTTCAATTTCAAAGTGTTAGACTGACAAATTTATGACGGCATTGATCTAAAAGCAGGAATACAATCTGCTTTTCATGTTGACGTACCTGGGAATGGTGACACACTTGGTGTTGCAGTTCTGTGTGGTGATGGCTTTCTCCAGCTCGTCCAGCTGGCCCGTCTTCTTCAGCTTCTTCACCAGGCTTTTGACGGCCTTTTCGCACCATTTCTCCTCCTGGCCGTTTTGCTCTCCGCCCCCTCCAGCTCCACTCGAACCGCTGGCCGACTTCTTCCAGCCCAGCAGACGCTTCACCACGGGTGGAGTGAAAGGCAAGATGGAGGACATGTTTTTGGGGTGTCCAATAAGCGGTCAGCCCCCTACTGGGCAGGTGGAGTTAGAGAGACAGATGGAGGCTGGGAGAATGGGGAGGAACAGACCCAACGTTCCTAACTGGCCTTTAGGAAGAGGGTCTCTGGGCTGAATATGAGGGGCAGGGGACAGAGAAGCTTAGGAAACAGGAGAGGAAAGGGGGGCGAGGAGTTACCTGAGTGGAGAGAAGCAGAAAATAAAACAGCCGATGACAGACTCTTAAATCATTTTAATTCAAACGAATCTTTGTAGATTTTTTTTCTCTGTTCTACAGTTGGGCTGGCAATTTGCTGCTTTATTATTATTATTAGCATCTTTTAATGCTTTATTACCTAATAATTACTTTTTATATACGGTTTGGGATTGGTATGATCTCTCAGTATAACAGTAATACTGTGAATTATTACAACTGAAAATAATTGTTTTATGTGAAAATGTTAAAATGTAATTTATTCCTGTGATCACAGCTGAATTTTCAGCATTACTTCAGTCTTCAGTGTCACATGATCCTTCAGAAGTCACTAATATGCTGATTTTCTGCTTAAGAAATATTTCTGATTATTATCAATGTTAAAAAAGAAAGTTGATGAAATAAGTTGTGCTGCCTAATGTTTTTGTGGAAATAGTGGTATTTTAAAAAGTTTCCTTTCCTTTGAATAAAACGTTCAAAGTAACAGAATTATATTTCGTAACACTACTAACCCTCTTTACTGTCAAATTTGATTAATGCAATGCTGAATAAATTAAATTAAAAAACCCAAACTTTTGAACAGTAATGTAAATACTTTCTCTTATCGTAGTTAAATATACAGAGATAAATATGCCATTTCTAGTGGCCCGACATAGCAAAATTAGCATAACCAGTGTCATTAGTTTGAGTCAGGAATGTTTGTTTGTTGACTAATAAACATCCTTATTTTTGCAATTTGTTCTGGTGACAATAGTAGAGCAGAAATCAGACGCCAGCTTTAAATAAAGGAGAGTGTTCAATATAAATTGCCTTTCTTGTTTTACCAACAACTGATTCTCTGGTATTGGTCTCAGCCACTCAGCTTTTGAAAGTGACTCAACCCTATTCACCAAACCAGGGACTTCTTTGAAACTACAATTTTAGACAGAATAAAAGGTAGTACCGCAGAAGGCCATCTTTCATTTAAAAGGATTTATCATTTAATTTAAAAAGAGGTTCCACATAACAACAAAATCTATGCAGCGAAACCAAGCGAATATTGCTATGTTGTGAACATAGAAAGTGGAAGTAAAACATCTTGATCATTTTGGTCAGGCTTACAACATACTCTTACTGAGTGCCATTTCTTACAAAGGAAACGATGGACCATGAGAAAAGATTGTTGTAAATACCTAGAAATGCTACTTCAAATAATTCACTGAAGATAAAATGTTTGACACAACTATGACATCAATACAGTGTTTACTTCAAAATTTTCTCAGAACAAACAAAAGATGTTAGCTGGCAAATCAACAACTTTGCAGATGGATGACATGAGGAAAGATTTAATGAGCTCATCAGCCACAGCCAAATGTACTAATGGGGGGGAAAAAAAAAAAAAAAATCTTACTTGTTTTTTATATGCTGAACAAGTTCTGCTTTTATGTGTAGCCTGTTTGTGTTATAAAGTGTAAACATTAAATATTGCAATCTCTAATTTTAAGAATGTAGAACTAAAAAAAAAAAAAAAGATCTCAGTGAACTGTCAAACTTTACAGCACTTTGGACATCACATGCAAGTTTGAACATTTGACAAATGTTTGAATATTAGAGACACATTTGGAACATTCAAATTTAATATTAGCTAATTTCAAGAGCGTCACGTGCATTTGAAAGATTCAAAACAAATGTTCAAAGCATTCTAGAGTAAATGGAACACGTGAATCATTTTGGGCAAATATGCACGTTCTGAACGGATATTTGAACAGTTTACATAAATAAACATTAAAATCAATTTGGGTGGGTGAGGGGGGTGTATTGGCAAGTTTAAAGTTTTGTGGCATCATAGACCCGAATAGCATCTGGATTCTGGAACACCCTAAGCGCTTCCGGAAATCATAGTTTTGAAATGTTGATCGAATTTAAGCACCACGCGTGTTTTTGAAAGGTTAAAACTGAACAACATTTTTTTTTATTTTTTTTTTGCCCATAATTGCCGCGTTGGAATGTTCGATTGGGGCGTTCCGAGCAACAGCATTTATTAACGCGCCTTTGATACCCAAGAATGCTGTCTAGGTAGGCAGCTCTCTAAGCTTTGACACAGCCAGAGACTGAGATGAGAAATACACAAATGCCAATGAGGCAGGTGTGAGTTATATCCCAGTATTCTTGTACATGCATTTGTATACAAACGCCACAGCGAAACAATTTGATATATATCAAACTAAATGGGCAAAAAAAAAACATCACCATGTTTACCTGCTGGTATCATGCAAGTAATAAGCCTAGCCATCATTATCTCATCTGTAAGCTTAAAGCGATTGGCAAATGATTAATAAACGCATTGTTACCTTCTCCAGCAGTCTGATGGTGTATCACGGGCTCGTTATGGCTGCATGGGCCGCTAATCGACTCACTGTCCCGGTCTGCCTACAATATAACAAACCCCAGGATCAATACATTTGCATTAATGGCTGCATTATAAACTTTTGCGTCTTTGTATGAACAAAAAGCCGAAATCTGGATGCGTATGCGCGATGTGTGAGTTTGTGTGACCATTGATTTTGTGTAAACCGCTAGCAGCCTGCGCTACTTTCTTTGACAGAAAAATAAACAGCTTTCAAACGGGTTTGCGAGCCGTTATCTCTTCGTTTACCTGTCAACTCACCCTTTTAGCGAGAAGCTTTCTCTGTAAGGAGGGAGTAGCGTAAAATCCGAGCGAAACTGATCATTCGCGAGTGGGCAAAAGTCGATTTTAAACAATATTTTCCTTCCCACTGTAGCCGAATTACAGCAGCAGACGACGGCCTCCAGCGCGCGCAACCTAACCTTAATGCACGCAACGCGATACGCGCTCTGCATAAGCCACGCCTTATAGCTTTCTATTGGACAAACGAGAAGCCCGTCAAGAATGCTCTTCTCGTCGATTGGCTTATAAAACCGTCGATCCTGATCAAAATTGAATATGCAAACTATAGTTGATTTTTATTGGCTAATCAGATTGTGTCTTCTAAGTCAGTGATGTTTAGGTTCTGGTAGGAGGCAGCGGTTTGTCAATGTGGCTGTCCATCTATTGACTTCATAATAGACTCGAACTGAACGGGGTGGGGAAATTGCGAGCCAGTTACTGCCTCTAAATAACATTACTATGAGATTGTGATGTTTGTGTGTGTTCATCCGCCATTCAGCACGTAAAAATAACACTAAAACATTCCATAAGCTTGTGTTGTTAACCACCTGTGCTTATTTGCAGTAATAAAACAGCTGTAAAAAAATATTAAGCATGCACATAAACATATTTTACAAATCCGACGGTGTTTTATGCCTTCAACAGTAAGATGATGTTCGCTTTTACGTCGAGAAATAGGGAAAAGAGTAAGATGTAAGTATGACAGGTTATGGAAATCACTATAGCGATAAATTATGTCAATGTCTGTTGTAAATTTTTTAAAATTAAAAAAAAAAAAAAAAAAATTAAAGTAAAGTAAAATTTTTCACGATGGTTTAAATAATGTGATATGTGATGTATTTGATGATTAAACAAAGCCCAGGTCACATTATTCCAGTAACAACATAAAGCAGCTCATATCACTAGATGTCGCCATTGTCCGTTATTTAATCGCTGCTTGTTGTCTTTTGCTGCTGTCAGAAGAACTGAAATAACCAATGGAAGTGAGCAGCAGCCTACACTATTTACATATTTCATGCTTTTCTGTTTTTACTATTTATGAAAAAGATATACAAAGGTGTTGTACATGATGTTAATATGACATATACTACTTTTTTAGATAAATCAGGAAAAAAGCATTGGGGAAAAGGCAAACTCTGGTAATATATCTAATAAGTATATATTTACTTTTAATTAAATATTATTTATTTAAATATTATTTATGCACAGATTCTGTATTCTTTATTAGATTTTTATTATTTTTTTGATCCAAATAAAAAAATAATTTTGTAAAATGTTATGTTAATATTGAAATTTTCAATAATGCTCATGTCAGTGAAATGCTAGTGTCAGTGAAATGTGCATAATCATAAATATTTTGTATATATATACAGTTTTTAAAAAAAGTAAATGAAAACTTTTATTCAGCAATGAAGTATTAAATTATTTAAAACTGACAGTAAAACATAATGTTAAAAATAACATTATTTAAACAATTTAAAAATAAAAAATATCACAGTTTCCACAAAAATACTAAGCAGCAAAAACAGTTTTCGACAACAATTGAACCCCAATAATAATTGATAATAACGTGGCATCAAATCAGCATTTTAGAATGATTTTTGAAGCTGACAATTCAGCTTTACCATGACAGGAATATATTACATTTTAAAAAGAAAGCAGTTATTTGAAATTGTAATAGCACTTCACAATATTAGGCCTACTGTTTTTACTGTGGCCTAGCCTATAGTTTGATCAAATAAATGCAGCGTTTGAAGGTTCTTTCAAAAACATCAAAATTATTTGTTAATTATTTAAACATTACAAACTTTTGACCGATGTATATATTTATCTGTTAGTTATATATACTTACTACATGAACAAACGAATGGCTGACGTCATGATTGAGCAGATCTCGCGCAGCGGATCTTATAAAGGATTGTGATTGGTTTGCACACGCGGGACTCAAACAGGTTTTGTGTGTGTGTGTGTGTGTGTGTGTGTGTGTGTGTGTGTGTGTGTGTGTGTGTGTGTGTGTGTGTGTGTGTGTGTGTGTGTGTGTACACACACACTTGTTTTTTCTATCCTGGTGGGGACTTAGACCTGAATACAAACAGCCTCATGGGGACTTGTGTCACGGTGGGGACCTAAATTGAGGTCCCCACGGGTAAACAAGCTTATAAATCACACAGAATGAAGTTTTTTGAAAATGTAAAAATGCAGAAAATTTTCCTGTAAGGGGTAGGTTTAGGTGTAGGGTTGGTGTAGGACGATAGAAAATACGGTCTGTACAGCAGAACAACATTATGCCAATGAGAGTCCCCACAAGGATAGCAGAACAAGTGTGTGTGTGTGTGTGTGTGTGTGTGTGTGTGTGTGTGTGTGTGTGTGTGTGTGTGTGTGTGTGTGTGTGTGTGTGTGATGGACCTGCGGCATTTTATCTGTTGCACGGCGGTGTTTGCGATACTGTCAGGTAGGATAATTCTCTTGCTTCTCGCTTTTATTTTTGAAACTTTTACAAGAGCGGTAGAACAGTGATATTTACTTCCCTTCGATTCTTAATAAATAAAGTTGAAACCGGGGCTAGTTGTCACAAAGCCAACAACTCCGGTTTAAGCGAAACGTCCAGTTTCACAAATATTGCTCTGTTGGTTTTTTGGCTTCATATATTGGTTTCAAACGCCCTCTTTCAAACTAGACTTTTTTTTTTTTTTTTTTTTACTTTAAACTAAAATTCCAATATTATATTTTGCGTAAAACATCATAAATCCACGTAGGCTCCATTATGATTCAGTTGCAAAAGTGACGCTTCAGAGTTGGACTCATTTCAGAAAATTTGTCAATTTTATTGTATCTATTAACTTTTGACTCCAATGATTTTTTTATTTATTTATTTATTTATTTTTACGTGTGGCATCTCTAAGGATATCCTTTGAAGTAAATTAATACTTTAATTTCAGCATTACATAATCAAAAGTGTTTGTTACAAAACATTTCCTGTTTCTAATACATCTTTAGAATCCTGAAAATCAAGGTTTTTATCAAGGTTTCCTCGCAAAAAAAAATGAAGCAGCACAACGACATTGATGATAATCAGAAATGTTTCTTGAGTAGTTTTAGCATCATCATTGTGTGCATTAAATCAACAACAAAATTACATTTTTTTTAACTGTATTTCATTATATAATTTGACTACAATATTTATTGAATAATTTGTACGTTATATTTTATTTATTTATTGCTGAATTTTCACAATTGTTTGACTATTTGAAACTTTGTTGTGCATGTGAAAATGGCTCTTCTGTATTGATTTTCAATAACTGAATTCAAAATTCAACAATCTCATTAAATATCATAGAGCAGGTATGTCGTTCAAAATGGTAGCAAGAAAACTATGTAATTGGCCATTTAATGAATTTTTTTTTTTTTTTCATTTTTACTTTCTTGGACATTTATGATACAGCCCCTATTCCAAAAAAAGTTGGGACATTTTGTAAAATGCCATAAAATCAGGAATGTTTTATTTGTTTATTCTCTCTAACCTTTATTTTATTGACTAAAATACAAAGAAAAAATGTCCAATGTTTTCCAAAAAAAGTTGCATTTCAATTATTTATATATGTATATTTTCCATATTTTCCTTTGCCCTACAAAAATCTGGTTGATTGTAAAGTATTGAGTCATCATATAATCCATATGTGTCAAAGCATTTAAAGTGAGTGACAGCTGTGAATGTTGTTTCAGGTGTTCGTGGAGGCTGCAGCAGAAATCAGTGGCAGTGTGATGGAGTGTGTGTGTCGCACAGATGGCGCTGTGATGGTGTCAGTGACTGCCAGGATGGATCTGATGAGATGGACTGCAGTATGTATATCAGATACCATCTGCTCCTGAAAAGTTGTCTGTTTCTTTATGCTCACTTGTTGAGTTAATTAGACTGCATCTGATTCTATGGAAGGAGGACATGAATAAACAAGCATATTTTATTCCATTAGTATGTCAGCCTGGAGATTTGGAGTGTGCGGATGGTTCAGGGTGTGTGACTGGGTCGGGTGTTTGTGACGGCCGGCCCCAGTGTCCCAACGCTTCAGATGAGTGGGACTGCAACTGGCGTTTAGGGTGTCTGTCAGGTGACTGGAAGTGCAAGAACAACATTTGCATCCCACAAAACCTTCTCTGCAATGATGACTGCGGTGACAACTCTGATGAAGAAACCTGTGGTGAGATGATTTAGAAGTGCTTATCCCTCTGAACTTCGGTGCATTAGATCAACCTGTGACTGTGACACAAGGGAAATGGGGGCAACCTGTTCATAAATGCAAAATGGGAAAGATTCGGATAAATATATTTAAATGTATTAAATGGAAAGTTAATCCCAAAATGTATGTGTATGTAACTTTCTTCTTTAGATGAATACAATCAAATACAATTCCGTTACGCCTACATCCTACGTCATCCGCTGGAACGCCACTCTCTCGTGAACGCGTGTACAACAGTTAGTGGAAGCTAGAGATTATGGTTCATAAAGTTTTAAATATGGATATTTTTCTTACAAAAATGCATCGATTCACTTCAGGAGGCCTTTATTAACCCCCCAGAGCTGTGTGGAGCACTTTTTTTTTTATGATGGATGGATGCACTTTTTTGGGCTTCAAAATCTCGACCACCATTCACTGCCATTATAAAGCTTGGAAGCTTTTTTTTTTATATAACTGATTGTATTTGTCTGAAAGAAGGAAGTCATATAGACTATATATAGGTAAATTCCATTTCTGGGTGAACTATCCCTTTAAAATTTCACATTGTTACACATTGCTTTATGATTGTGCATGTAAATGCTTTTATTGTCCTGGTTCCGTGTATAGCAAGCTCTGAGAACTCTAGGAAGTCTCCTAGTTGATACTAAAGACATGTAAGTTGTGCATGTGACCAGTGTTGGTGGTAATGCATTAAAGTAACGTGAGTTACGTAATCTGACTACTTTTTCGAAGTCACTAGTTAAGTAATGCATTACTTTTTAATGTACAATAAAATGTTACATTTTCAAATAAGTAACGCAAGCTATTTTGTGTTTTCTGTTTATTGTCTGTTGTGTGCGCCATGTAAACATGGTTACTGGCATTTACTCAGACAGAAACCGTGAAATGCAAACTCAGAATATGATGTTAAAGACTCAGACCTGCAATGTTAAATTACACAATTATACTTTTATGTATTTAATACCATCTTATTATTGCTGAAGGGTGATGAACTTTATTCTCCTGTGTCCTATTCTTCATGCAATTTAGAATGGCAGCACGGCTGAAAGGTTTGTTTGTTTGTTTGTGAAGTTCCTTCAGCTTGAGGGAATGAAAGGGCTTTTCCATTTGCCAAAAACAGAACAGTTTTATATGAAATGCAAACAAACAATCCAGGCCCAGATGAGAAAAAGTAACGCAAAAGTAATGTAACACAATATTGTGATGCATTACTTTTAAAAGTAACTTTCCCCAACACTCTATATGACCTAAACCAAGTTTAAAAAATAAAACATTGGTGGTGGAAACCATGTGTCTTGTCACACTCTGTAAGCATCCATTGCAGAAGCCGATTTATACAAAACATTCATCGACACACTGTACATACACAGTATTTCTGATGATATTAAGAATATCTCATTGAACGATCTCATTGATCATGTTTTTATGTTCCTGTGGGAAGATGAACATCCGCTGTCCTGATGGCATGTGTTTAACCCCGAGACAGAGGTGTGATGGAGTTGCTCAGTGCTCAGATAAGAGAGATGAGCCTCTTACATGTGGTACATAAAGACCCTCAGAATTTTTATTTTACTTTATTTTTTCATTTGTTTTTTTAAGTATGTTTGACTTGATCATGTAGCATATCTCAAATAATAGGTTAGTTTTATTTATAGGTTAACCCCTTAACTGACAAACGTCGGCGATGGCCTCAGATGATTGTTGTTTCACTTCCACAGCATGTTAAAACATCACACTCTTTCTTGATCTGGATAAACTGTGCATCATTAGAAAGATTAAAGACTCTAGCTTCAATATTTGACCGCTGTTTTGATAAAATGTTGTAGTGACAGTAAATTATTAATTTATGCCAGGAGTGCAAAATAATAAATCTGTATATATATTATTTGGAATAGAAATTCACCACGCATTCATATTCAGTCACGTCTGCAGCGGTTTATTTGTGTTCACATAGGTTAGCTCTGTTCATCTATGAATAGCACATTTGCACATAATTTTGTCTATTGGTATTTTTTCTCAATATTTTTGCTACATAGTTATTATTTTTTATTTTTTTTATTGTATATTCTCTTTATTATAAGTGTGATTTCATTTTATTATATGTATGTCTGCACTGTTTTCTTTGAACTGAAGCTCCTGTCACCAAGACAAATTGTCCGCACACACACAAATACACTTGGCAATACTTGATACTGATTTATTTTATGTATATAGCAGTATAAGTTTTTTGTTTGTTTGTTTGTTTGTTTGTTTGTTTCATCTTTGTGACCTAGGTAAGAGTTGTAATAATGGGAATGGTGGTTGTAGTCATACTTGCATTGACCAGCTTTGGGGAGCTTTGTGTACTTGTCCCACTGGAATGACCCTTTCTGCAAATGGACTTGATTATGAAGGTATGCACTTTTTCCTCTAAATTGGCTTAATTTGGAATCACTCACTGTCATACTAGTCATACAGTTTCTGCAATATGCAGCATGTATACTGTTCTCTGGATCCAGTGGGACAATACTGGATAATACTGCCTAGAATACTGTATCCCACAACTGAATGTGTTTTTGACATTTGATTGGGCAGCACTGTCAACTTGGTGCAAATTATGTATTTTCCAGGAAATATTTAAGTTAACTTTGGCCTATGCACAACAATATAAAAGATCAGTTTCATTTTGGAAAATATATATATATATAATAACTATTACTAATAATATTTTTAAATGGTAGGCAGAATACAGTGTAGTCCATACACTAAATTCCCAAACATTTCCCTGAGTATTAAAAATGTTCATCTTCAACTTGGTACCAGTAGTAGGCCTAATCCATACACACATATAGTGCAGTGTTGTTTTCAGGTTAACTTAAGGATTGTTGCCTTCTGCTTTTATTATTTCAGATGTCAATGAGTGTGCCCAGTCTTTCGAACCTTGCATGCACTTGTGCACAAACACACCCGGCTCTTTTCGGTGTTTGTGTCAAAGTGGTTTCAAACCTCTTGGCAATGGCTCTTGTGATGCTCAAGGTAACTTTTATAACATATATTTTTAGATGTTACTATTAATAGCAAGTATACACCAAACCAGTAATGTCAAACTGTTTTTACAAGGAGCCGTGACTAAAATATTGACAACCAGGAAGGGGCTGATTGGGTTAGTGAATGTGGAGACCAGAGTCTATGAGCCTTTCTTTACAAGTGAGAGTGACCCTATAACGATGACCTACGATATCCAAAGAAACTTTATCTACTGTGCTGATAAAGATGGGAGTATCTACAAATCTTTTAACCGGAAGAGCACGATTCTTTATTCAGGTCAGTTGAGTACGAAATCCATGCAAAACCGCCTAAGATATGTTGGCCTCCACTGAAACCATATGTATTTTTATTCTCCAATTAGGACAGTCTGGTTTGCACAGTCTAGCCATCGACTGGCTTACTGGACATCTGTACTGGACGAGTGTTACCCAGAAAGCCATCTACACCGGAGCAGCTGATGGCAGTGCTGTAGGTATGGTCATGTCCAAAGAAGTGGACCCGAGTTATATGGTCCTCAGCCCAATTGAGAGGTACAAACTACTTTTTACCGTATTAGTAGTACAGATTTGAGGAGCACAGTTATATCTTACTTTTTTTCCTGTAGTTTCATTTTTTTTGGATTAATAAAGGAATGAATGAAGAGCTAACCATTGAGAGGTCGGAAATGGATGGTTTGAATCGGACAACGCTAGTTTTCATTACTGCGCAGCTACCGAGAAGTCTTACATTGGATGTGGCAGCGCGGCTGTCACGGTATATGAATCTACTGTCTTCTTCGTGTCTCGTGCAATTGTTGTTGTGTCTTACATGTGCACGCCATGGGCGTTACCCCGCTCCGTG
>JAFVLL020022172.1:0-21883 GCA_021397915.2 Tor tambroides
GGGAAAAAAAAAAAAAAATCTTTACAGGAAACAGACATTTGTTGTGCAATTTTTTTTTTTTTTTTTGTGCTAGTGTTTAGGTTGTGCTAGTCTACTGCTGTGGTATATTGTATATTTCCGAAAAAACATTTGGATGTTCAAACAATATCTTTTATTCTAAGTAGCCAGTTCCTGGCCAACCATATTAAGATGCAAAGTGGGTTTATATGCTGATAGTCAAAAGTCTTGTTACACACGACTAATTAAGGGTCAGCACTGATCCCTATGGAAGTATTAAGTGAAATGTTAATGTTGCATTAACAATTACTGTGAAAAGCAAATAGCAGTCACCACTTGCTGATGTGTGACAGGAAATGCAAACAGTCTACCACAAAATCTAGAGAGCAGGCCAGCCAAAGGCTGTCACCTGATTTTGGAACCAACAACATCCAGTGTTATAACTTTTAAAATAAAAAGATGGCAAACTTCTATACACCTGTGTACACATCTTTCGCCATGAAGAAGAAAACTTAGTAGCAGAAAGCTTCAGCTCCACAGTGAGAAATTTAGAGAAAAGCTGTAATAATTGCATCTCCAAGTGCTTAACTAAAATAGATGTTTTATTTTATCAGCAAAGAATAATGTGCTCTAGGCTATCTGATATTATTTTACATGTACACATGCCTAGGGCATATGCAGTGTATTGTGTAACCAGGGCAAGTGAATGCAAATCATCACGTACTCTTTGCTGCAGAGTATGTTCAAAACTATCAGGGGTCTGATCTCTTTTTACTTCACATATACATATGTGTTTTAATCAAGTAATCGAAAATAAGAAGCTAATGTTGTTCACATTGGGAAAGATCTGCATAATACATAAAATCAAGGCCTCTGGAGGTCCTTGTTTTGCTAGAAGAGTCATACTAAATGGATTTTACGTGTACTTTATCATCAGGGGTAACAAGGTAAACAAGTGATGGGATTTGGGGTAATGAGTAACCTGAAGGTAAATAAACAGCTGTTAAGCAGTGCTGAGATGCACGGAGGGTCAGGACTCTCCCAGAGGGATTGTGCTCATGGCATTTACAGAGCTCTGCACTAGTCTGCTAATATATAAAACACAGGACCAAAAATACAAAATTCAAAGGATTACAAGGTAAACAAAATAAGTAAATAAAACTTTCCTTATTCCCTATACACACATACATCACCGATGTAAAAGTTAATTAAACTGCAGTTCAAGCGTTTTGGATCATTTAAGATTTTTTTTAACCTTTGCACCTTATTTACACCTAAAGGCTGCATATTAGTACATAAAGTATACAATATCAGTACTGAAATGGTACAGTTTTGTACCTTTTGAAATGGTACCACCCCAGTGACAGCTTTTGTACATTTATTTTTTTTTTTCCTCTTAAAGTATAATAGCAGATTTGGTGCTCTAGAAACATACAGATGTGATGATATTTATTTGTTTATTTACTTACAATTTTGATTTTTTATATATATATTTATATATGTGTGTGTGTGTGGGTGTATTTATGTACGTGTATACATACAGTACCTGCTTGTATAAATAATAATACAATATACACAAAAAGAAATTAAATAAAATAAAGATTAAGCTAGAAAAATGCTAAATGCATTTTATTTGGCTCAGACTTTTGGAACCCCCCTCCCCCTCCCCTGTATATGAAATAAAAGTTAAAACTACATGACTATCAATTTGAAATTATCTTCCCCCAAGAACTCATGGCCACAGTCACGGCACACTGGTGAACAGCAGGAGAAAGCACGAGAGAGTGTACGAGAAAGAGTGAGAGAGTGCCAGAAAGAGAGAGCAAAAGGGAAGCAGATAGGGGAAAAAAAGCTTACAGTGCAAGTAGTTCCAGCACAGAAAGGCGGAGCCTAAAACCCGGGCCGGACTGACTGGCTGAAACGCGGCACACCCCCTTCATAACAGCACTGCTGTCTCTCCACAGACACCTTAACTGTTTCCTCACCTTGTGCTTATGCCTAGACGGTTCAGACTTCTTCACTTATTGAAGTAAAGCTTCCAGCAATAAAAAAAAAAACAGTCCCTATGGAGTCTGAGAGGGGAGAAGAAGCCCATAAAATGTTATCATTGGTTTGAAAAAATTTTTCCACAACCTTGTGGGATCCTGGTAAACATACAGGAAGTGATGTCAGCAATAGGCTCAATCAAACTAACTCACAAGCAGACTGAGACATAATCTGTGACCAGAGAATTCACGAAATAGAAGCAACATCCAAAAAAGTTGACGGGACAGCTGTGGACTAGATTTAGGTATGAGAATATGGCTGAAGATATTATCATAACAGTACACTGTACACCCTAAGTTAGCAAGGTAAGGTAATCAGTTACATCCAACTTTAAGTTAATAAACTACGAGATAAAGATAGCAGAACTTTAGATTTTTTTTTTTAAACAAAAGCATGTCAATTGTGACATATTGAGGAAGATAACTCATACAATATGAAATATAATTCTTCCTTGCTTTCATTTCTGTGGAAAATGACTTGATTATTTCTAAATAAATGTCATTATTTCTAATAGCAAAGCAACAATATTCTTCATTTTCAATCAAGAAAAATGCCTGACAAGCAAAACATTTTTTAACCGTATTTTTAAGCCCAATACCATTGTAATGTAATAATTCTTGTCACCAATTTCAATCTTACAAAAAACTAATACTAGCCTAATTAACATAAGTTAAAAAAAAAATCATAGTCTTTATTTTAACAATTAAATATGCATTTACTGTTCTTAAATTTACAATTTACAGTGCTTCAGTCCGGAGTAGTGCCTTGTTTTTTTATTTACATTAAGGAAACAGGTATTAACAGGTATAATGGGTTGCTGTCACTTTAAGACCTAGCCTAACACACAGATTCACTATACTGACATACATCAGATTTCCCCCCCAAATGTTTGTGTTAAGACATAACCAACTTTTACAAGGATACTTGCAAAGACAGGCATTTTGGCACAAGCATTGTGTATTTAATCGGTCAAGCAGAATAAGCCACCAAAAAGAACTCAATTCAAAAGTTGCACGATGTGAGACCAGCGGTTTTATCTGTGCATTTCTCAGGTATGTGCACACAGAAACTGTCTTTCAGACAGCGTGTGCATACAGAATTGAGGAATCATTCTTTTTATCTGATACATACCAAAACATGTCAAATACAAGCTTTCAGAATAGCCTCGTGTTTGACCTACCTAGCAGCTTACTCTGGCAAAGAACCGTTTACTTAGACATGTCAGTGAATAGACTGTGGGAAGTCAGACAAGCTCTTAGTGGTAATCCAGTCTGTGAATCAGCTGCGTTGCTGTTTATGCAGAATCAGAAAACGCTCGGATTTCATCAGAAATAACTTAATTTGTGTTCCGAAGATGAACAAAGGTCTTACGTGTTTGGAACAACATGAAGGTGAGTAATTGACAGAATTTTTATTTTTGGGTGAACTATACTTTTAGGACACGTAGTATTTCAAAACAAAAATCACACACACATTACTTTTATACATACCCATTTGTCAGCAAGGGAAAGTGTTTTGGGGAAACGTATAAAAGCAGTCCTAATTTTGAAACCAGCTCTCTTGCTCTCTTGCAGAAAACAGACACTTCCCCTTTAAGCAAAAGGCTTTCTTTTCAGTCAGTTCAGACAACTTTAAAACTGAGATCTCAACTGAGTGCGTTTTGTGCAGTGAGACACAACATTCATGGTGTGAACATGGCGTGTAGGTCCACAGAGGGCTGTACCTGCAGTATCAGGTACCTCACTAATCTGCCCTATATCTGCACTGTTTATTTGACAGCCAACACTTGATCTCATAGTGGAGGCCCCGTATTCCCATCACAGTCTTGATACTGACCAAACACCCTGACTAAACTACTCTTAAAGAAATGAAAGGTCTATGTATTCTAAGAGTTTAGGAGTATTCTGAACTCGTGGCATAATTAGTGGAATGTCATGGTGTCAGCATGACCATGTACTGTACAACCTCTATAGAACTCTATAGAAAACACTCAAAGCAAAGGAAAGTTTTTAAACCCAATTTAAATATAAATAAATTAACTCTTCCCATCTGTTTCTCCCACAAAGCTATTCAGGCTTCAGAAGACTTGGGCTCATATGGACCACTTTTATGACGTGGAGCTTTTGTGTCCTTTTGGTAGCTTGAAAGACTGTTTCTATTCAAATGTAAGTGCATGGAAAATGGCCTTCAAATTTTCTCCTTTTGTGCTGCATAGAAGCAAGTAAGTCTGACTTTTTTGGAGAAAAATTTGGAGCAATGATTTTTTGGGTGAACTACTGGGTTATTTAAAAAAAGGGGGGAAGTAAAGTGGCAAATTAGCTGTGCAGAACATCAAAAAAAAAAGAACGAGGGCATCCATAAACTGATGATGCGCCACATCAGCCATATCCAGTAGATGGCTCGGTTGACTATAAAGAAAGCAATCTAGATTTGTTGAGTCGTGCCATTCACGTCCGGTGTAGACACAGTGTCATTCGAAATACAGCCAGTCTAAAATTTTCCCTTTTGTACGCCCCATGCTGTATGAGAGCAGATTTATTTTGGAGCCAAAATCAACTTGGCAAAAAGAAAATGTCGTCCTTCTATAGCAGCATCTCCTTGTGTGCCTCACAGAGCTCTTCCACACTAATGCACATCAACACACTTGAAAGCCTCTTCCAGGTGCAGCAGAATACTTCACCAGAATACAGCCCTCAACACACACAGCCACACATACCAGTAAGGCGGCACGATTAATCAAAATTTATTAAATTGCAAAGTCTACAATTTCACAGTGAAGCGTGCCACTGTGTTTTTACACGTGAGCACCTTATGATCCGCCAGTGTTCGCAGCATCTCAGAACAAACGGCTCTGTTTGCAGTAATTGCAGAGATGGAGCTTCTGTGGGGTAGCATTTGCTCTGAGTTTGGGTCACTTATAATGTGCATTTGGCAACACAACACAACACAACACAACACAAAATAAAAGTTTGATGGTTTAACGTTTGAAAATTAAGAAATTAAGACAGCCAAAAACAGTAATGTAATTTTACAAAGTAATACAAAAAACCCAAAACATTAATATGTAATGTAGAATAAATTAAAATAATATTTATGATGATGATGATTATTTTTATTCTTCTTATTAAATCATACTGATAATGACAACATTTTGGCCAAATCATGCAGCCTTAAAAACAAACATTTTATTTTTACTTTCTTAAAATCGCATTTCAAATCACAAATCAGAGGGGGGGGGAAAAAACAAAAAACATTACGCTTTTTTTTTTTTTTTTTTCCTCCACAAACCATGTAGCCTTGCATATTAGGTTAACCAACACACTCCTTGAACATTAATGTACATCTGACCCTAATCACATGATTTATCCAGAAAGTTTCTTAATAGAAAGCGATTAAATAACTCACCATGCTTAATGAATAGTTTAAATAGGCATAGAGGAGTTCAGAAGATAAGCTGGAAAACTGGCTAATACTTTAATACTAAAAACGAGGGGGAGGGGGGATGGCAGGGGGCAGGAAAGATAATCAGGTCATCATAATCACATGACAGTATTAACTAGCCTCATAAATCACCATAAATATCACGATCATTCCTGGACTTCAGCCTTATTGATTCAATCTGATTTCTTTGGCAAATTACAACCTTCAGTTCTGCCAATCCTTGGCATATCACGAAGTATTAAATAACATATGACTCATAAACCTGAAATTGTCCATGCAAGTGTCAGTGGTTTCATTCATTAAGACCTTTAATATAATCAACCAGTAATTTGTCAAAGTTAGAACATTTATTCTTCTTTAAACAACACAGAAAAATGCAAAGCAGACACAAGACCAGCTCTCAAGGTGTGTCATCACATGCAAACACCTTCATACAGGAACAGGAGATGCACTTACTTTCTTTTGGACTTGGGTGTGAGAGAAGCAGCATCCTTGCGTGGCCGGCCCCGTGGGCGTCTATCTGAGGGGGCCGGGCTCCCTGAGGGCGTGGCCCCAGCACTGCTCAGGGGAGGAGATGGTCCTTGCTCAGAGGGCTCCAGACTCTTATCCTCTGATGACATTCTGTATAAAAACACAAACATATTCATACATTACATGTGTTTGTATGACGCTGGTCTGACAGAAACACCTACAAACCTTATAAGATTTGCACAAAGCTGAAATCTTTCAACTTTTGTAATGGCAATAAAATAGTTAACAAAAAATGTAGAAACTTAATTTAAAAAGTAAATCTGGTTACTTCGAAAACATTGGTGAAGCAAAGTTTACATTCAGCAAACTAAAGGAATAATAGCATTGTTGCATAACGAGACATTCATCCACAAAGTACGCCCAATACATAAACAATTTAGACATCTACATTTTATAAGTAATATTTTTAGGAATAATTTAAGTAGGCCTAATAATTCTCTATCAAAAATACAAGCTTCACATTTCTGATGTTAAACACATGCACTACAGACTTCTGTTGTAGATGCTTTACATTTAAGAAGATTTATTTTTTCATGTTTTTCAAACTGAAGATCGAGTTGACACATACAAAAATCAAGCATCAGTATAGCCAAATGAAGTTTAAGTGGAGTTTTATACATGAGAACCAACACACAGCATCCTGGGTAATAAGTCGCACTGGGCTAACGCATCAAGCAAAACAGACAGGCCTGACATTATACAGCAAAACGCAACTGTTCTCTATTTTTATTTATTTATTTATTTTACTTATTCTTTGGACATTTTATCAACACAATTTATTGAATTCCACCAAGCAGAACAGACAAGCAGAACTGGGCTTCATGCAAATAAACAAATATGCCTGCTCAATGACCGTTAGCCCTTATTAATATTCAAGGGACATGTAAATGAAGCCAAAAACCTGTATCACAGGTACAGTATCCTAACCAATACCCACTATATAGATAATGACATAACTTAGCGATGACCATAATTTCTGATGAGATGCCAAAAAAAGCCATTACTATCGCATTATCGCATTCTTTGTGCAAACTACATTTAAAAAACAACAACAACAACAACAACAAGTACAGTGAAATGTCTAATTCATGAAGAATTTTTTTTTTTTTTTTTTTAAATAAAATAAGTCCAATTGACTTGACAAATCAGTACAGAGGTGTGAAACATGCTGCAATCAATCAATCAATCAATCAATCAATCAATCGGGAAGATTATGTATAATCCAGAAACTGAAGTCACATCAGATTATTTGGTTGTTTTCTTTAAAGATTTTTACACCGGTGACACTGCACATCAAATGTATACCACGCTAGTGCAGCAAGTCTCATTAGCGACATTTACATGCACCCAAATGGACTGAAAAGCCTCCATGAAAGCACCTCAATCGATCCACATTAAAATTTTGATGGGACTGAAAGGGGTGGTGTAGATCTTTAACAGAAAAAAAAAAAGCAAGTAAATGCTTACATCTTACAAACATCCCTATGTTTATTTTCCGTCTTATAGACCTTTTTCCTGAGTAACCGATGAGCGGCGCCATGATGGATTCTAACTTCCGTTTGGGTGCTCTCGTCTTCCGGTCTCCATAGAAATCCATGTTAAAACGGGGTAAAAAAAGATCGACTGCATTGAAACTTTTTCAATATAACTAAATATAAAAATGTGCACAGTAGGGATGCACCGAATGTTCGGCAACCGAATTAGCAAAAAGACCGAATAAATTGTACCGAACAATGCCGTGACGCGATCAAATAGAGGCGCGCACTAATGCAGCAAACACGTCTGCAGTGTGAAAGTATTTAAAACTGTCAGAGAAAGACGCAAAAATCATTACAAGCACGAAGCACCGACAGCGAGAGACTGCTTAGTGCTGCATCTCATGTCTCCGATGAGAAGAGGAAGAGGTGGTTGTTGCTGGTTACTGTGATGATTGAAATCGCGAAATGGCCTCAAACGATTAGTAAATAAACTGCAGAATGTTATGTTTTCAAATACACGCACGGATTGCATTCAAAAAGCGCTGCACGAGCTGGCGGCGCCAGGGTTCAAAGTCCAAAGCGTGAGGAAATTCTGCGCTGAAACACTGTTACTCATCATTTGCTCAGTAACATTTTTATCATTTTTTTAAGGACATGTGACAATGTGATACGTGCGACAAACATCTTCCCAAATTCGTAATGAGAATCATTTAAATATCTGCATGCTGTTGTCAACAAAAAGAAGCACTAAGGTCTTCCTGCGGGTTTCTGCCAAAATAAAATCTAAGAAAAAGCAACTCCAACATTCATGAATGTTAGTATTGTAATTTTACTGTTGTTCTGTAAAATAAAATAAAAAAATAAGACAATAATAATGATAATAATTACCCTACAACAGCTCTATACATTTATTATAACATTCACACATAGTGTTCAAATTGGGATTTGTAATATATTCTAATGTTTTAAAAGAAGTCTCTTCTGCTCAGCAAGGCTGCACTTATTTGTACAGTAAAAAAATACATGCATGATTCAAGAAGGGGATCCCAAAAATGGCCAAAAAATATTAATTCAGTAACTTTTTAATTTTAAGTTAAATTGTGCATTGTTGGTATAACGTCTGATAGAATGTTAAAAAATGTTCAGTGTTAAGTAAATATTATTAAATTGTTGTTTTGTAATTGATTTTTTTTTTTTATTTGAAAAGCAGGACAAAACAGTAAAACGCACATTTTGTCTATTTAATTTATGTAATAGTGAAAAAAAAAAAAAAAAAGGCAAAATAGGCCTACATGGGGGAAAAAATGCGAAAAACTGTGTTCGGTATTCGGCTTTCGCCCCGGTGTTTCATTTTGTTCGGCTTCGGCCAAGAATTTTCATTTCGGTGCATCCCTAGTGCACAGGGTTAAAGTGTGCTGTTGTTGGCTGCCACAGTAAGCAAAGGAATTCCTTTAAAGTACTGTCCATGTCCGGCGCTGTATGCATGACTTGCATCGCTTAAGTTAAAATACTGAGTGTGAAATAATAAAATAATAAGTTAAAATAACATATGCTCATCATTCTGTGGACAAAATCCCGTGAACTTTGCCCCGATCAGGAGCTGTATATGCACATGTGCGCTCATCTGTTTTCAATGCAGCTAACCTCGTGTCACTTCATGTCATCTTTCCACTCATTAAACTATGACAGGTCCTTTACTGCAAAAAGATGGTCATTGCGACACTGTAAAGTGATGAAACTATGGCGCCATATGCTATTTTAAACCATTTTCATAAGTTTCAAGTTATATTATCGGCTCAGAAAATATGTAAATGTGACTAGAAACCAGAGACCGGAAATGTAAAGCACCGTTCCTGTCGGCCAAGACTTCCGTGTTCAGAAAAAGGTCTATAAACTGATCAAATATTAGCCAAAAAGCTCTTTTGACATTTACGTCACTTTTCATTTTAGATGTGTTATCAAGGCAAAAACGCCAATTATGCTTGCGGTTGCTCTGGTGGTATTATTGCTGTGGCTTTCTCCGGTTCTGAACGCGGTGACCAGGCACTACGCATGCGCTGAAGTTTTGTTCCGAATACATGTAAAGCACATGTAAACAAATATGTGAATCAGATTGTAAAGAGCAGGGTTTATGGAACTCAGAATCTAAAATCAGATTGGATTAATTCCGAAAATTATTACAAATAAACATACCTAGCGTTACTCCTCAACAGCAAAACAACTAAACTCTGATGGAGAATTGTGTCATTTATATGCCACTAGCATCACCAAAACTGCTACAATGATGAGTGTTTTCAAACAAGCGCCCAGAACACTGTGTCATCCTCAATTGGTTGTCACTGGTTGAGTCAGTGTTGCCAGGTCAGAAAGCTCAAACAAACATTGTTTTTGTTATAGTTTTAGAGCTCTACAGACAAACAGTGTTTAACAGTTTTTGGGGAAATCAACTATACAAACTGCTTACTTAAGGTCTTTTCAACGTATGCGTTTTTCGTATTTATCAAGACCACGCACAGAAACCTTGCACACTGAGTCAAAACACTTGCTACGGATGTGAAAAACGTAGAAAATCAAATCCGATCTGAATTTTTTTTATGACGGATGAAAGTTTCAGAGGCAGTGTGTAAACGTGACTGACAACATGAGGTCATGTTTATTTTTTAACGTGTGAAAATTTCAGACTCAGTGTGCAATGACCTTTACAGTTGTCTCTGAATATGAAACTGGGATAGATGACAGTATTTTAACATCCAAAAATGACACAAAGGTCTTCATTTGTGAAACAAAATCTCCCTTTGTATTGTTGCATTAGTCCATGTTACATCAGATTTGTTGCATTAGTCCATAATATGTCATGCCTCATGTTATAGCAGCATGGATACATCTATTCCAGGATAAACAATACAGCAAAAAGTATACTGGCTGAAAGATTTCTACCATCCCGCACAACTCTGTGCCTTAGTGCAGCATTCTCTCCAGTACTGAGAGGTGAATTTGAGGAGAGCAGAGCAGTGCTGTTGACTCATAGCTGATGATCGTGAGCACAGCTGTGTGTGGATGAACACTGGGGAGAGATGCTACTCAGTGTGACGCCGCTGCTCTCCATGGAGCACTGCTCAAATTAATTTAGAGATTTTATTCAGCACAGTCATGCTGAGGACAGAGGAGGAAAATGAGGGAGGAAAACCCCTGCGCCCAGCAGAGAGGCCTGCACCGCTCCTTATTTGAATGCTGCTTTCACTGCCGGCGTCACAGGGCCCCTGCTCTACCTGACCACAACAGCCTGATGGCAAACCCACTCACATTCGCTGCGCTGAAGGAAACGGAAGTCATTCAACGGTTTATATATGTCGGTATCTGAAAGATGAATATTTCAATTTGAAGCTACATTGCAGGGCTACACAATTAATTAAATTTATGAAAGACAAAGGATATGGCATTGTGTGATATACTTAAATATATAGTCTGCATGTGATTCACTGTGCTGTCTCAATTCTACTAAACACTTCAAATTTTGCTTATAATATAGCGTTTTCAATGGCTTAGAGCTGTTCGATTTAAATCTGCTTTGCAAAGCACTCCAGCTTCCCTTTTTTTTAACATTTTGAACATTTTTAACCACTTTCTAACCAAAGTTCTTTTACAAGTTTAACACTACACCAGTCACAGAGAAGAGAAAGTAAACCTCAAAAGGTATTCATTTAGTTTTACACCAAATAAAGGCTTGAGAGTTTAAGTTTATGATACTACACTAAATAATATTATCATCAAGAGGAATAATAATTCAGTATTATCAGTATTATTATTAAACTTCTACTTGACTGACTGGGTTCTACTGGGGGGGGGGTAATTTTTCCCCCCAAAAATTACAAAGTTTTCTGTTTAATTCAATTACAATTTTGTTTTTGTTTTTCTGAGCACAAAATAAATATCATACATTTTTTCCCTGATTTACAGAAGACACCCACTAAAATGTCATTCAGTGTAACAGTCTTGTCAGGCAAAAATCAATGACATATTAAAAGACTAATTACTTTCACCCCAGATACTAATTAGTTGTAATTTTATATTTTTAAAATTTACCACTATCCTAGGTTTTGCCTATTTGTCAGTAAGAATTTTTTACTCATTTAAAACACAATAAAATGTAATGTGCTCCCTTATTCTTTTATATATTTTAATATGTACAAGTCAAAATAAGCATGTTTTTTTATTTTTTACATAAATGTTACACTGAATGACAATGGAACATTATTTCAACCAAATTTTGACATTTTATTCTCCTTAAAAGTAGACACTTTACTTACATTTAATGTGCTTTCTATGGACAAAATCATTTTTGTAAATTTCTTTTGATGTGGACATCTTTACGTCTTTGACCCATATATACACACACACCAAGTAGAACCCAGTCAGTCAAGTAGAAGTTTAATAATAATACTGATAGTACTATAGTGTACTAATATATTTATACAGTATATATATATATATATATATATATATATATATAGGTACAGCGAACCAGTGTAGCCAGGGTCACGGTTTTCCCGCACAATTGGGCTATTTTGAAAATGCAGTTGCGGGAAAAATTACAGACCCATGACTTGCGGTTTTTTGGGCTACTTTTATAATGTACCACGGCCGTCCAAAGTGTATATAGACAAATAAAAATGAAAATAGATCCTTTTACTAATGTGAATTATAGTTGGAATGAATACCTGGCAACTTAAGAACGGAGAGGCGGTTGTAACATCACAAACAACGTGAGTTTCAGCCAGAGCATACATGTTAAGGCTTTTACACAGCAGAAATAAACATGACAACAGCCACTATAGATTATATAAGATAATACACACACGATTACGATAGGATATGGTTTGTATGTGATTTTCTTGAGATTTGGATATTTTCATAACAATAATGAATGTGTACATCTGAAATGGTAATTTGTACAGCGATTAAAAAAAGGCTATAGCCTAAATAGCATATTTTAACAACAGTAAACAACCAAATTCCACATGTGATCACAAAAGAAAGTTATTACAAACACTCGATGGTGATTTAAAGTGAGTTTTGAGTAAAAGTGCATAATTAATCTCATAAATTGTCTTATGTAGCGTGATGCTAATGTTAGCTCTAATGCAACTGCAGAACAGGTCCAATTCTTCATAATGCATGTTGTCACAATACTTCATATAAGGTCGCAAGAAAATGTTTTGTTGTATTTATTTAGAAATACATTTGATAATAGTTGGGTAAACGTATACTGGGGTTGAAGCATTGTGGCTTGGTAAACGTTTTAATGCCAGTATAAAGTCTGATAATGGCTGAATAAAAACAAAAGAATAATGATAAAAGAATAATAAGGATTATGTCTCATACCTGGCAGAGGTGTGAAAGGTTAAACTAGTTTGTCATGCATTTCTTTATTTCAACACATTTACAGGTAAATCCTAGTATTTTAAATTTGTGATTAATCATGATTAATCACAGTCCATGACTGTAATTAACACGATAAAAATTTTTAATCAATTGACAGCACTAATATACACTGAACAAAATTATAAATGCAACACTTTTGTTTTTGCCCCCATTTTTCATGAGCTGAACTCAAAGATCTAAGACTTTTTCTATGTACACAAAAGGCCTATTTCTCTCAAATATTGTTCACAAATCTGTCTAAATCTGTGTTAGTGAGCACTTCTCCTTTGCCCAGATAATCTATCCATCTCACAGGTGTGGCATATCAAGATGCTGATTAGACAGCATGATTATTGCACAGGTGTGCCTTAGGCTGGCCACAATAAAAGGCCACTAAGGCCACTCTAAAATGTGCAGTTTTATCACACAGCACAATGCCACAGATGTCGCAAGTTTTGAGGGAGCGTGCAATTGGCATGCTGACTGCAGGAATGTCCACCAGAGCTGTTGCCCGTGAATTGAATGTTCATTTCTCTACCATAAGCCGTCTCCAAAGGCGTTTCAGAGAATTTGGCAGTACATCCAACCGGCCTCACAACCGCAGACCACGTGTAACCACACCAGCCCAGGACCTCCACATCCAGCACCTTCACCTCCAAGATCGTCTGAGATCAGCCACCTGGACAGCTGCTGCAACAATCGGTTTGCATAACCAAAGAATTTCTGCACAAACTGTCAGAAACCATCTCAGGGAAGCTCATCTGCATGCTCGTCGTCCTCATCGGGGTCTCGACCTGACTGCAGTTTGTTGTCGTAACCGACTTTAGTGGGCAAATGCTACATTCGATGGCGTCTGGCACTTTGGAGAGGTGTTCTCTTCACGGATGAATCCCTGTTTTCACTGTACAGGGCAGATGACAGACAGTGTGTATGGCATCGTGTGGGAGAGTGGTTTGCTGATGTCAACGTTGTGGATCAAGTGTCCCATGGTGGCGGTGGGGTTATGTATGGGCAGGCATATGTTATGGACAGCGAACACAGGTGCATTTTATTGATGGCATTTTGAATGCACAGAGATACTGTGATGAGATCCTGAGGCTCATTGTTGTGCCATTCATCCACGACCATCACCTCATGTTGCAGCAAGATAATGCACGGCCCATGTTGCAAGGATCTGTACACAGTTCCTGGAAGCTGAAAACATCCCAGTTCTTGCATGGCCAGCATACTCACCGGACATGTCACCCATTTAGCATGTTTGGGATGCGCTGGATCGGCGTATACGACAGCATGTTCCAGTTCCTGCCAATATCCAGCAACTTCACACAGCCAGTGAAGAGGAGTGGACAACCTGATCAACTCTATGCGAAGAAGATGTGTTGCACTGCGTGAGGAAAATGGTGATCACACCAGATACTGACTGGTTTTCGGACCCCCCCAATACAGTAAAACTGCACATTTTAAAGTGGCCTTTTAATGCGGCCAGCCTAAGGCACACCTGTGTAATAATCATGCTGTCTAATCAGCATTTTGATAATCTATCCACCTCACAGGTGTGGCATATCTCTGCAAAGGAGAAGTGCTCACTAACAGGTTTAGACAGATTTGTGAACAATATGAGAGAAATGACCTTTTATGTACATAGAAAAGTCTTAGATCTTTGAGTTCAGCTCACGCATGAAAAATGGGGGCAGAAACAAAGGAATATTTAGTTTGTGTTTTGTTCAGTGTATATATATATATATATATATATATATATATATATATATATATATGTATGTATGGGTGATTCTCACGAAATCTTAGTTTAAAAGATTTCAAATATGAAATTTTTAAAAATGTTTGTATCAACAAATTTCCTTTAAGCATTAAGAGCAAGGTCTGAAGTGTTGGTGACCATAAATTTAAAAAAGTTTTACTGACAATTCAACACCTTTTTGAACATATTTTCCAAAACAAGTCTCACTACCGCAACACTCTAAAAAAGTCAATGCCATAGGGAAAGCTAATACATTTTCACATTTTTAAAAATGGGTTATTAAAAGCCATGCACAGTTACTTGAAACTCTGAACTAAAATATATTTTTAAATTCACTTTTTTATTTGATTTTCAATTATTTCTCTCATTACTGCAACACCACCTGCAATTTGCAAACTATTTTTTTTTATTTTTTTTTTTATTGAAAACTGACATTTTCAAAATAATGTGGCAAACCTGAAAGAACAATGTATAGACTCTGTACATACATTTAAAAGCAAACTATTATTTTTCAATTTATTAAATAAATATTAAAAGAACACATTATGGTAATGATACATAGGTTATGGAAATGAGCTTGATGATTTCGGTAATGATAACAGGCATATTAAGAATGAGGTATAGTTTAAAAAAAAAACATTTAATGTAGAAAATAAATTAGATAATATTGGCATAATCGTGGATTTATTTCGCAGTGCTTCAAAAATAGATAACATATAGGGTAAAAACACCAGGGGTCATTTTCACAAAATATTTTAAGACTAAAAGTATCTCCTAACTCCTAATTTTTAGGACTCCTAAATTTTTGCTTTAAGACTACTTCACAAAGCATTTTTATGTAAAAATCAGCTTGTAAATCTGTGAAAAGTTAGTGGAAGTCAAGAGGACTGCTAAATCACGAAGACCAAATCATAAACAATCCTAAAATGGCTGTTTCCAGCAATCCGCCTCTGAACATAAATGTTTTAGAAACATTTCACAATAATTTCCCTTAAATTTAATTATGTCCTTCTTTTCATGCACAAGTTGGGCAAGAAGTAACAGCTATTCTTGAGTCCAGTTTGGATTTCTTTTACCTTTGTATGAAGTCTTATTATCATATCAGCCATGATAATTCTAATCTGTTAATTGTTGGATATAAGCAGCCTTTTAATTATTTATAAGATGCAGACATACTGAGGCTGACAATTGGCTGAACATATGCTTGTTCAATTAGTGACACTTAGCCTATATTTTAAAAACTTTTTGAATATTGCAACATTTTTATTTTGAAATCTTTATTTGATTATGCCAACATGATACCTATATGGTAACATGATTCTACAATATTTCTATTATAAAATGACTGACAGAGACCCATCCCCTATCAGCCAATCACTGTAGGTGTAGTTAGTAAGCATGTTGACATCATCCTGTAGCGTATGGACGAATCAGACACACAATTTTGCATTTGATTTAACAAATCAAATTAGTTCTTTAACAAATAATTTTAGACCCCCCACCCAATACCGCACAGTTGCCGGTATGTCATCAGCTGACTCAGGCCCTGGTTGCCATGGCAACCATCTGATAACACTTCTTTTATTGATCAAGGAATGCGGGCAGAGCAACTCACTTCCCTTTCCCCTTAGGGAGAAAAGACATAAAAATGGACTCTTCTCTAATTAATTCATTGAAAAACCTTTCTTTGAAGGAACACACATTTCTTTAAGTATATTATTACTGTTCTTGTATATGTTCTTGTGTATTGTATCCTGTTCTATGCATGCTTATAATATATCACTAATTAATATCACTTTAACTGTATCATGTTTGGTTTCTATCCGGTCGTCTTCGGATGATTTAATTGAGAGTGTATATTTTATGTCTATAACTATGCAACATGTAAGCATCCTAAGAATCTTTAGTAGCCTGTGCATTAACCCAGGCAAATTACCTATGCAAATTACCATGCATGGAAACAAAGAGCAATAAAACTTTCCCTCCAAAGTCCAGAGCTCCAATTGGCTCTTTGACATCCCAGAGGTGTGACTCTCCAAAGCAGATAAAGCTCTCACGTAAGTGACGCCGCCCAGTCTGCGTTTCTGTTAGATTACTAAGAGGATGAAGATGTGAGCTAGAACTCTTCTGAACACCTTAAGTTTTTGTGCCAGGCCTTGCGGCCTTGTCTTTCCATTCAACCAAGCTCCTTGGACCTCAGCAGATCTCTTTCTTAGCTCTTTTTCCACTCACTACTTGGAAGAACATTTCTACCTCAGAACATCTTTGGAATTCATCACTCTTCAACCCGGAAGAACGTGATCGGGAGTCCAAACCATGAAAACCATTAAGACTTTCATCTGAGACTGCATTCCGGACACTCGTCACGACCAAAGCAATGCAAGTATTGTACATTTAACTAAACGAAACAGAGGTTATTAGTACAAGTTATAGACCCCGTTATAAACGGCGCTGATGGTTTTACTCAGGTGGTTAAATGACTTTCTCCATAACTGCATTCTCTGGTTTTCCTGATGGTTTCATCCATCAACTCTCATTAGCCCTTTCCCCATGTATGAGTGATTGTATGTTTGTTTGTTAGTTTGTTTGTTTGTTTGTTAGACTAGTCTGCGTTAGTGTTTAGTTAATAAAAGTTGTGTGCACAAATTACATGAGTTTCTGATTCTGCTTTGCATATTAATGTCCCTTTACGATTTTGATCCTTTGCTCTAATGCATTAATACTTAGAAAGGTATTTTCTGTGGCCAAGAAATATCCTTTCTGTAGGATTGATATGAACTTAAACTGAATGTTCGCTGGACGAACAGATTAGTTGATGGCAATTTAATTCTGTGACAGTTATTACTGTCAGCCGATATAAATAATTGTAATTAATCATAATTAATTGTAATTATTTATATACAATTCCCTTTTGTGCAAATTCGCTACAATCCATACCAACAAGGTCATCCTCACCCTTTCTCTTAGCTTGAGATTTCTCCTCACTCCTTAGTCAAATTTAGTCTTAGCTGCTTTGTGAATAGGTTTTAAGAGAAAACTCTTACCTGAGAACTTTTACTGCTATTAAGGAGAACTTTTAGTGGTAAGATAAAATGTTTTGTGAATACGGCCTAATGAGAAGTTTTTATAAAACTATTGTGAGCAAAGAAGCATCTTTAAGGGAACCCTGTGGTTTTCCCACAAAAATAAAAGCTTAATTTCATGCTAGAAAATGAAGACATTAATATTAGTATTATAATTTTAATTTTATTAAAAAATTATTCACAATACATTATTACAAAGTAAATGTTTCTTATTTTGTTTAATATTTTATGTAATAATCATATAATTATGTAATAATTATAATTATTATTTTAGTCATTAACAGTGGCAATGTAGTCTATGATAACTCAAGTGGATTTTTTTCTTTATGGCTACTGAAAGAGTTGGTTTTTTTAAAGAGTATACCCAAGTGTGAACATCTAAAGTTTTTCCAACTCAGTCCTAAAAGGATGGTTCACAATATATTTTTCTTTTTTCCATAAAGATGTTCTCCTTCAAAATAACCCTAACCATTCTATAATAATTCTTTCTTAATTAGAATTTAAAATTGCTGCGTTTTTTCATATTAAAATACACTGCCATTCAAAAGTTTAGGATCAGTAAATTGTTTTAAGTTTGTTAAAGAAGCCTCTTCTGCTCATCAAGGCTGCATTTATTTGATCAAAACTACAGTAAAAACAGTAATATTATGAAATATTATTACGATTTAAAGTGACTGTTTTCTATTTTAATACACTTTAAAACAATTTTATTCCTGTGGTGGCAAAGCTGAATTTTCAGTATCATTACTCCAGGTTTCAGCATCACATGATCCTTCAGAAATTATTCTAATATGATGATTTATTATCAATGTCAAATCAATCAATGTCTTAAATTTAAGACAATTGTAGAGTCCACATCACAATGATAAAGGCATCACTTTCAGAATGATTTTTTCCAGCTCATGAACAATAAAACCATTGATAGACAATCAAAATCCACCTGAATTTAAAGAGCATAAATATTTAAAACAGCAACTGCAGCGCATGCTTAAAACGAACATAATTGTCTGTTGGTGTGTGGACACTAATATTGTTATTGCTATATATAAAATAGTTATCGTTCTTAGTGTGAAATGGGCTTTTAGAGCCCAATGTCCTTACTAATAGAGAAAACTTTTGACAACTGACTTGTGAGAACATTTTAATGTCCTCACTAGTTAAAAACATTTTTAAAAATTATATTTAAAAGGTTAGTTCACCCAAAAATTAATTTCTCACCCTCATGTCGTTTCAAACCTGTAAGACCTTCGTTCATCTTTGGAACACAAATTAAGATATTTTTGATGAAATCCGAGAGCTCTCTGACCCTCCATAGACAGCAACCCAACTGCAATGTTCCCAGGTCCAGAAACGTAGCAAGGACATCGGTAAAATAGTCCATGTGACATCAGTGATTCAACCGCAGTTTTACGAAGCTACGACAATACTTTTTGTGCACAAAGAAAACAATAATAACAACAATTTATTTAACAATTCTTCTCCCAGAGTTATCGTCTTCAGTTGTGTTGCTGTCTATGGAGGGTCAGAGAGCTCTCGGATTTCATCAGAAATGTCTTAATTTGTGTTCTGAAGATGAACGAAGTTCTACGGGTTTGGAACGACATGAGGGTGAGTAATTAATGACAGAATTTTCATTTTTGGGTGAACTAACCCTTTAAATATAATGATTTGCACAGGCTTCTGTGAGGGTTAGGTATCAGGTTAAGACAGAAAATATCATAAACCTGACATAAAACAGTGGAAGCCTATGAGTGGTCTCGCTAATATAGTGAAACAAACCTGTGCATGTGAACTACCTATAGTTTTACCTGCTTTGTGAGGACTAAATGTCTGCATAATGTAGTGTGTATTCATGTTTCTCTCCCCTTAAATCAAATGGCTAAATAAACATACGGTGATCATTAAAAATGTAAAATGTAAAAATGTAGAATTTTTTTCTGTGAGGGTTGTGTTTAGGGGTGGGGTTAGGGGATGGAAAATATTGTAGCTCAGTATAAAAATCATTACACCTATAGAAAGTCCTCATAATGACAGATGTACCAACATTTGTGTAAGCTTCCCAAGACTGTAGAGCAGGGGTGCCCAACCCTGTTCTTGGCGATCGACTGTCCTGCAAAGTTTAGCTCCAACTCTAATCAAACACACCTGCCTTTAATTTTCACGCGATCCTGAAGACCTTAATTAGTTGCTTCAGGTGTGTTTGATTAGAGTTGGAGCTAAACAGTTGATCGCCAGGAACAGCGTTGGGCACCCCTGCTGTAGAGTGTTTCTGCTAATTACTCTTGCAGTAACTTCCAACCCATAATGTCTCTCTCCTTCCTGGAGAGATGGTGGGTTGGTGTAAACATTTTCTCTCAAATTTGTCACCCTAGCCTTTGCTTAAGCTTTTTTTTGTTATTAAATGATATTTAAATTAATAACACATATACATTTAAAAATAGTCTGTATGATTAAATTCTCATTACCGAAAAAGAAGTTCTCTACCACAACTGGCCTTAAATTGTTGCGGTAAGTGAGAATGGTTTTGCGGAGGATGAGGTGCCTTAGCATTTTTTGCTAACAACTGAGAAGCCATGATGATTTAGCCATTTTTTTTAATCAATGTATATAATCAGACATTAATGAAGTATATTTCCACAGAAAATTGTTAATCTAATATTTTTCTAAATGTGCAAAACTACCCGTTCGGTAATGATAATCAATTTGTCGGGTACACGTTCTGACGAGAATTTTTCAATTTTAACTGGAACAATATGAAGAGATCTGTCTGCCTGGTAGCTATTTTGAAGGTTCTGCCACATGTGTTGCTTATTTTAAAATGAAGATTTTTTTTTTTTTTTTTTTTAAATTGTGTGTAAATGGCCCTCAAAAAATGTTGCGGAGGATGAGAACATCAGTCATGGACATGTAATATATCCACTATTGTATCATTATTATTGTTATACATTATTCAGTCTGTTATTTTTCTGTCATGTGAAATCACCTAGCAGAATATCCATTTATTTTTTTCAGAATATTTTCATTTTAATCTGTTTAAATTACAACATAAATTTAGACACATCTGGAGGCACTGCGGTAATGAGAATTTCAGCAGAAAATGCAGTAAAATGCAAAAATAATTAATTGCTATGTTGAAATTACTCTTTGTGCAAGGTAGAGAACAGTATTGTCTTTATTATGAATTCTTATATTACTAAATTGCATGTTTAATATTTAAAATTATTAGTGCCATGGCGTTTCAATAGTTTCGTGAGAATGACCCGTATGTGTGTGTGTGTGTGTATGTATGTGTAATATATAATTTTTTTTTTTTTTTAAGCCATTCAACGTCTACAGCTCATTAGCTATCTAGGGAAAAAAATGTTTGTTCTGTTAGTTATGTTCTGATTTAGTTATGTTAAATATGTTATGGAAATAAGTTATTTTAGCCAGTTTAAATGTTTATATATTATAACAACAAATTAGACAAAGTAGAAACATAACAAAATCATATCACTGATATAAAAAAAGCTGTATGTGCAATTTAAATGTTTGTAACTTAGCTTTTATTTGAGTGTACAAAAGTTTAATTAATTGATTATTAAATATAATTTATCCTTTTTTAGCTAAATGAAATTTAATTTTGGTTTCAATAAAAAAAAAAAAAATTTAAAAAAAAAAATCAATCAAAAGCATCGCTACCTTAAATATGAGCAATATTACTCATAACAGTTGCCTTACAAATCAGCAAATATGTTTGCTAGCAGCACAGCAATTTCATCAAATATGTGATGAAAATGCGTACAGGGTTGTTTATGTTCCGTTCCCCCTCTCTCATGATCACTTGGGAATCTGAGAGGCTCCGGTCAGGCACAGGACTCCTCTCGCTGTGGCTGTTTGGAGAACTCCAGCCAATCAGATGAGAGATGCCTTGCTATGATTCAGTTCGCCTTGCGCTCTTATCTGAGCCAGTATTGGCTTGGCTGTAGAAAAACAAGACTAGGCGAGCGACATCAATTCTGCAGCGGGTGACTTCAGTATTCTGCAGGCTTGGAGGAAACACTGCTGTTAATCTACACAAGAAAGACCGAATGACAACAACAAACACTTCAAGTCTTTCTGAAGGGGGCCTTTTGGGAGGCCTAGAC
>JAFVLL020022173.1:0-44941 GCA_021397915.2 Tor tambroides
ATGCTTTGATACAGCACTCTGTGAACAGCCACCCTTTCAGTAATGACCTTCTGTGACTTACCCTCTTTGTGGAGGGTGTCAATGATTGCTTCTGGACCATTGCCAAGTCAGCAGTCTTCCCCATTATTGTGGTTTCAAAGAACAAGAGATACCCCAAATTTAGACTGTAGGGATGGTCATTTAATGAAACTCAAATGTAAATATTCTAATATTTTGAGATACTGGATTTTTGACTTTCATGAGCTATAAGCTCTAATCATCAAAATTAAAAAATAAATAAATAAATAAAAAATTGAAATGTTTTACATTACATGTAATGAATCTAGAATATATGAAAGTTTCACTTTTTGAAAAAAGTTACAAAAAAAAGAACTTTTTCACGATATTCTAATTTTTTGAGATGCACCTGTATACATAAAAATGACATGCTTCATTCAAAAAAAAAAAAAAAAAGTAATCCTTGTAGGGATTTTCCAAAATGTTATTGACAGTTGTTCTAATTTGCATTTGAGTTTAAAAGCAAAGCACAGTGTATTTCATGTTTTCCACGTTTCTTCTTGCTCTTCAGATGTTATTGAGGAACCTGAAGAACCTGTCAGGAATGAAGTGGAACATTTGTGGCCTCCTGCTCATTTTATATGTCCCCTTCTGCATATCTGTAGGACCTTGGTCTAAGCCCTGTAATAAAACTCACCACTTTTTATGTCCTATTCCTGGCAGCACTTCAAATGAAACTGGAAATATGGAGATATTAATACTGGGTAGAGATGGTTTCATGGGATACTTGAAAACAGGTGATTCAAATCAGACATGTTCATGAAAGTGAATGAGAATTAAATGTGTTTATTAAAATACTAAATGTAAAGTGTGTAAATGTTGTTATTATATAACATAAAAGTCACTTTTTGGTGGCCACATTGTTTATCATTTGTCTTTTAAATAGGCAAATGCAATAATGGTACAGCGGACAACTCCAATATTCTGTGCAATTCTAGTGGACTGTCAGGTGAGGAGCAACAGAATGGAGCCCAAACAGCACATTAAATAGAGAAAGTTTCTACTTACATGTATAAACATTGACATTCCTTGAAAAAAATTTATAAAAAAAATGTGTACATGTATATAATAAACTTTTAAAAACTTTGAAAAAAAAAACAAACAAACTTTTTTTGTCTTACAGTAAAGCCAAAACTGCTCAGCATGACTGTTTTTTCATTTGAAGAAAATACAAACTGTACAGAAAACACTTTGCCAACAAACAGCAAAGGTGGGTTTGAATATATTTGGGCTCTTTCATGTCTTGGGCTTTTTTGGATGAAATGCTTAGTGCCACTATCAATAATGAAAATGTGTTTATTTTCTTTAGAAATGAACGTGATTTATTTATTTTTAGCCCAGGGTTTCTAACCTGTTGTTTTCTAACCTGTTGTTTTGCAGACTATGGTGTGGTTTTATCAAGAGACTCACCATACCAACTCAGTATAAGCAGATATGTTATACCCACATTTGTCTGTTTAATTGGAGGGAATTGCAGATATGACACTTTGATAGACTGGATTACGGGAGGTATATGAAAGATCTGTCATTTTGCTTCTATGCATTTGAAAGCCTGTGATTTTAGACAAATATGACAACAAAAGGTTTCTTTAAAGTGTCCAGTTTCAATTTATTCACTATATACTTGCTGTATTACAAGAGTTCTGCATTTTGCAGATCAGATATATCTGACAGTTAGAAGAATGTTTTTGTTCTCTTTATTAAAGATTGTAAGTGGACCAACAAAACCACTGAATATTTTCAGAACCAAAGTGAGTATCTTATTCCTGTAAGTGGAGTGGTAAACCAATCTGTTGTAACACAGTCAGTGACAGATTTAACAGACATTTTAACATTAACCTTGTCTAGTATTTGCATATATGGCTATATTATTTGTATAGCTTGGAGTATTTGTATAGCTTTCTTTTTTGTTTTATGTATGTAAGCATGTCATATGACCTGTCTGAATCCCACAAAGAGGTGCGAGGATGCAGAATATAATAGCAGCTGTAGCGGTAAGAACATGTGCCTATTTACAATGCCTGTTTTTGCTTTATTCACTTTCAGAACAGACTATATGTGTATCATTAAAAGCCAATGCTGCATATTGCTTTGAATTATTCCTTATTTATCATATTATGTTTTGACATAGATGATGATGCTGGTGATGAAAGTAAAATAAACAACATTGAGATCCATAATAAAACTGCAACTTGTTATAAATGTGGAAGTCCTTTTCAAGTTTTGGAAAATGTCATCTTACAAGATGATTTCTCAAATAAATTTAATACAACTAATACAGAGACAGATGCTGGGGCAGCTGCGTAAGTACTTTTTTAAACATGTGATCCAAGTCTAGTAAGGTTTATAGTGGTAATATTAGTTAGCCTACACAAGCAGCAGTTTATCTTATAAATTGCACACATTAACATGCAAACATTGCAAACCGTATTCAGAAGGTTTCCATAACTTGCTGAACTTGATAATGTATTTGACAGATGCACATGAGAAAAAAAATGATATGGAGTTGAACATCTGTATATTTTTATGCTAAAGCAATTGAGATTTTTTTAAAAAATACAGGACACCAGGGCATGTCACAAGGGATTTTTCGCTATATATTTAACGCTATATGTCGTACCTGCTGTCCCAAATAATAAAATTGAACCATTTACTCTATCAGAGATATTATCACAAAAACACAAGTGATTTTGTATCTCGTTTAGTGAGGCCATGAAAAGTCTCTCCAGCGTTCTGTCTGTGATGAAAAATTTGACCATTGCCTCCATATCCATGGGTAAAGTTAAAGGGATTTTAAAGAAAATTGAAACTGAGTCCAAAATCAAGAAGTCCTACTTCATCTACTCTACAAAAACTGGCATCAGAGTAAGTGGATGGATGACTTCAGACATGCACACATTTTTGTCTCTTAAAAACATTAAATGTACCTTAGCATGCATGGAAATCTCCATATGTTTACAGATTTTAGATGATGCTGCTGTACTGAAGAATTATCCCAACGCTTTCAGTATTCCAGAGGAAGCTGCTAAGAAAGCGCTCAACCAAAGTGCAGGAAGCGCTTTTATCGGTGTGTTCCGCTTTCCCAACATGACAAAGGTATAAAGAAACATCAAAAACAGGCTTAGTCAAACTCTAAATGAGTTTTGTTACACTTAATGGAGAGATTTTACAAATGAGATGTTATTGTAAACATAACTGCATTAATAAAAAATGTGGTTTAAAATAATTATGAAGTGGGATGATAATCCTGACTATACTGAACTGATGACTTTAGATATCAAAGATTTTTTGCCTTTTTTTAAAATCATTCTACCTTCTGACATTGGTCTTATTTGCATCTTATTTTATCATTTGAAATCATTTGTATATCACATCATGTTTCTATACTGAAGCCTGATTCTGTTTCTCAGCAATAAAACAAAACGAACCAAATCAATCCTCTTTCATTTTTTTATTTTAAGGATGCAAAGAACAGTACGGTTTTGAATGATGAGGTTTATCCAATCGAAATGGGGACAAAAATTTCAAATCTGAGTGACGCCATCAGCATAACCTTCAAAACAGTTAAGGTATTCAAATGTGTGGGGGACAAAAAGTATTTCTAGTTGTCTAAATGCATCTGAATCTTATTTATGAAATTCTGATGTATTTCTCTGCAGCAGACGGTGGGAGATCCTGTTTGTTATTCATGGGATGGAAACGGTCTGTGATGCTCTTGTTTGTTTATTTATTTTATTTATTTACTTATTTTATTTTTTTGAATTTGTTCAATTTTATTGTATTTTTTGAATTTGTATGTTTTTTTACAGCACAGGCATTGAAATATTCTGTCTTTAAAGATGTCACATTAAATAATACATGTTCAGTTTCCGTAGAGCTAAATATCAATGTTAGATTCATACTTAAGCAAAATTAAGAGAACTGATTAAGAGTTTGAATCTTTCGTCCCATGCTGCTGACCAAAGCATAATGTCAGTTTCATTAATTCACTCTAAATCTACTTAAAAATAACCAGTTCCTTCATTTTTTCAGGAAGTCAGCCAAACTGGACAACCGCAGGGTGTAGAACCATTGAAGGAAAAGACAATATAACATGTGAATGCAAACATTTGACTTTCTTCGCTGTGCTCATGGTAGGTCCTCCGTTTCCTTCTGGAATTTGTGAAATTGACTTTGCCTTTGAAATTGAAGCTGTACTTGCACCTTCAGATTTATATTTATTTTGTGGTTGATAAAATGATTTCATCAAAGATTTCATTTTGTGGTCATTGAATCTTTTATTGTTTTTATACAGACCCCAAAACAACCCATTCCCCAAGCTGACCTGATCGCGCTCACCTACATCACCTACATCGGCTGCGGCCTCTCCTTGTTTTTCCTGTCCATCGGGCTTTTCATGCACTTCCTCATGAGGTGAGACATGCTAATTAAGACTTTTTTAAGGTAAATCTCACCAAGGCTGAATTTATTTGTTTAAAAAAAAACATGTTTAGCACTAAATATCAAGCAGCACAACAGTTTTCAATGTTGATAATAATAAGAAATGTTTCTTAAGCAGCAAAGCAGCATATTAGAATGATTTCTGAAGGATCATGTGACACTGAAGATTCAGCTTTGCATCACAGGAATAAATTACATTTTACAATATATTCACATATAAAACTGTTATTTTAAATTTTAATAATATTTCACAATATTACTGGGGTTTTATCTGATAATTGGTGAGTATAAGAGACATTAAGACATTATCATTATTAAAAAGATTTTTTTTTTTTTTTACAATAAAATCATGTGGAAAAAACAAGTTAATCAATCAACATCTTGCCACAGGTGCTATTAATTAAGCTTAACTTGTACTAAACCCAGAATAATTCTTTAACGATGAGTCTAATTTAAATGCAACATAACTGCAAAATTAAAACCCGGTTTAAAATGATGGCTCCCAGCAGGCACACAACATCACAAGACACTGATATTTGGTCAAATTTCAGTTGCGACATCAGGTGACCAAAATTCAATGTCAATTCAACGTCTGATGTCAATGTTAATTTGTTGTCCAACACCGACATCAGCTGACGTTGATATTTGTTGTTTTTACGTTGTGTAACCAAAATCCAAGGTTAAGTCAATGTAAAATTGGCATCAACCCGATTTTCATTTTCAACCAAAATGCAACGTCTGTCTGACATCATGTCCAACGTCAGCCTGACGTTATATTGACGTCCTGTGCCTACTGGGTTGTAATCCTGAGTACTTTCAAACAAGATTTCAAGATTAAAGTAACTTTATTATCAAGGCTAATCCTTCATTTTTTTAATTCACAATGGCTGGCTCTTTGAAATATCAATTGCATTTTAAATTTTAGGAAAGTGAAGGCCACTGATTCAGTCCGCGTGCTGATTAATCTCTTCGTGGCGCTGTTCCTGCTCAACGTGGCCTTCCTGTCGAATGAGTACGTAGCACGTGCCAATAACGTCACTGCCTGCAGAGTCATGGCTGGATTCATGCACTACTGCTTGCTATCCAGTTTCACCTGGTTTGCAGTGGAGGCTTTTCACCTCTGCCTGCAGATGGCCAAACACTCAGTCACCATCAAACATTACATCATCAAGATCTCTGTGGTTGGCTGGGGTGAGTTCACAATCTTAAATATGCATTCTGAAGTACTTTACTAAGTGCTCCGACAATCAAAGATGATCAAATGGGCAAAAATCCCAAGAACTTTGAAGGCTCTTTCTTGCTTACTAATATTATAATTGCATTGTCAATTATTTGTTTCAGCTCCTCCTGCTCTTGTTGTCAGTATCGTTTACGCCTTGGGCAAATATGGTGAGCAGACCATAACAACGGACAAGACCAATGTAACTACATCTATGTAAGTGAACCCCAAAATATCATGAGAAGGCCTTCCTATAATAGCAGCCATATAATATTATACGTGAAAGCCTACACTCAAACCATTTTATGCACTGAAAACCATTTTATGAAGAACCTTTAACATCCATGGAAGTTTTTTAATCTACAAAAAGTTTTTTATAAAGGAAAAAGTTTCTTTAGATAATAAAATATTCTTCACACTAAAAGAACTATTCACTGAAAGATATTTTGAGGAATCAGAAATGGTTCTTCTGTGGCATTGCTATGAAAATCCCCTTTTGGATCCTTTGTTTTCTATTTAGGTTTTTAAAAAGCATTTCCAAATTAAATAAATGCATTTTATATTTTATATTTACTAAAGCCAAAATAATTAATTAAAATATAAAATACTTACTGTCAATAAACTTGAGAGTGTATGATTTTTTACTCATTATTAACATAATATTAGATGTGTAAACTTTTAAAATAACAAACAACAACAATTTTTTTTTTTTTTTTTTTTTTTGCTGGCTTTCCAGGATGTAGATGCGTTTGTTTGTTCATCTGAACAGATTTGGAGAAATGTAGCATTCCATCACTTGCTCACCAATGGATCCTCTGCAGTGAATGGGTGCCGTCAGAATGAGAGTCCAAACAGCTGATAAAAACATCACAATAATCCACAAGTAATCCACACCACACCAGTCCATCAGTTAACATCTTTTGAAGCGAAAGCTGCGTGTTTGTAAGACACAAATCCATCATTAAGGTGTTTTAATTTTAAACCATCACTTCTGGTCAAAACATGAGTCCTCTATCCATAATATTAAAATGTTAATTGTTGGACTGGAGTGGTGTGGATTATTGTGATGTTTTTATCAGCTGTTTGGACTCTCATTCCGACGGCACCCATTCACTGCAGAGGATCCATTGGTGAGCAAGTGATGGAATGCTACATTTCTCCAAATCTGTTCCCATGAAGAAACAGTTATTAAATGGGTGTGAGGGTGAATATACATTATGTAATTTTGTCAACTTTAACCGTCTGCATTTTTTTCCCTGCAGGTGCTGGATTTTAGACTCTGATGTCCACTACTACGTGAACATCGGTTATTACTGCTTCATCTTCATCTTCACCTTTAGCACCTTCATTGTTGTGCTGCGATGGCTCTCCATGCTGAAGCTGAGCAGGTTGAACAAGGTTGAAAAGGTGCACCGCTCAAGAACCGCCACCTTGGACATCACCACCATCCTGGGCCTCTGCTGTATGCTGGGACTCACCTGGAGTTTCGCGTTCTTCGGCTACGGAGTTCTGCGTCTGCCCTCGTACTACATCTTCACCATCCTGAACTCCTCCCAAGGTGAGAGCACTTCTGCAGCTGATTTTACATGAATATATTTATCATTTGATCAACTTTTAGGGATGCACATATCGACGACCTCAATGCTGACAGACATGGATTTAAAAGCTTCAAAATAATGAGAAAGAAAGATTTTATATAACAGTTATGATATGTTATTTAAACTAGAGCTCTATATATTATATTATATTACATTACTACTATTAATATACTTAAAAAAACTAAAGAAAATTCCTGGTCATCATATATTTGTGATAAAATGTCTGTTGAAACTACCAGTCAAAAGTTTGGAATAAATACTATTTTTTTAATGTTTTTGAAAGAAGTCTCTTATACTCACCAAGACTGCATTTATTTGATAAAACATACAGTTAAACTGTAATATTGTGAATTTGTAAAATATTATTACAATTATTTTCTTTTGAATATATTTTAAAATGTAATTCATTCCTGCGATCAGCATATCATTGTAATATGCTGATTTGTTTTCTCACTGATTTATGTTGAAAAAACATTTTCAACATTGATAATAATAATAAATGTTTCTTGAGAAGCAAATCAGCATATAAGAAAGATTTATGAAGGATCATGTGACACTGAAGACTGGAGTAATGATGCTGAAACTTCAGCCTTGCATTACAGGAATAAATTAAAAATGTGTATTTATTAAAATAGTAAAGAGTTATTTTAAATTGTAATAATATTTCACATTATTATCATTTTTACTGTATTTTTGATCAAATAAATAAAACAATCAAACATCAAAATTATTTTTAATATAATATAAATCATGCATAATATCACATCGATTTTGTATTAACTGCATGCGGTTTTCTAGGATTCTTCTTGTTCATATATTACTTGAAAGCAAGCAGCCTCTTGGGAGACTCAGCAGCTTCAGAAGAGAGCGACATGACTGAAGACACCAATACAGAAAATCCATACGAAGACCTGCCAACAGAAGACACCAAAAAAGCCATCTGACCATCACCTCTACATCTGAGGATCTGAAATATCATATCTGTCTATTGATATTTTACATTCATTTGTAGTATTATAGTGAGTCAATCCACTGGAAATTTTGCCCTGTAACATACGTACATCTCTTTCTGAACTCTTCAGAATTCAAGAATTTGCACTCTTTCAGTTCATGAGTTAGAACTGAATTGAATTGCGTTTTAAAGAAATTCAAAGCAGAGGAATTGTTTTAGTTCAAAACAAGTTTGAGACAACATAAAAATAATGTATAATAATATGCTAATGATGTATTTGTCTTTACACTGCGTATCATTTTATGCATATATAGGATACTTTTTCAGGACAAAATAAATACTGATTACTGTACTATAATAGAAAAGTTGCTAAAAGCAGGTAGTTATTTTATAATTTTTAGTCAGTTCATTTATCTAGACAGTAGGTATATTTTCTGTCTTTAATTATATTAGCAGTTTCTGAGCAGCTCTACAAGTTTAACGTCTCTTGTGCTTCTATTCCCTGTGTGTACACGTGTTTTACTGTTGACCAGTCACATAAACTCGATAATAATATAACGCTATGAATTCTGAGTTTTTATTACAACTACACAGACGTTTCAAACAATGTAATGCACGATTTTATTTAAAAGGTCATGTATTAAAACTAATGCTGCCAAACGATTAATTGCATCCAAAATAAAAGTTTTTATGTAATATATGTGTGAACTGTGTATATTTATTATGTGTGTGTGTGTGTGTGTGTGTGTGTGTGTATAATATATACACACATACAGTATATATTTTGAAAATATTTACATGTATTTACATGTACATATTCAAATAATTTATAGTATATGTAAATATATTTAATATACAAATATAACATATTTTCCTTAAATATATACATGCATGTGTGTGTATTTATATATACATAATAAATATACACAGTACACACACACACATATATTATGTACACAAAATCTTTACCATAGCCTAGTATGGTGTTATGCAAAAGATAAAAACTTTTTGAATTGGGGGAGGGGGGACTATTTTAAATGTACTCACATATCAGCTTTCAAATACATTTTTAAAAATAAAGTCCAAAAATAAAACAAATACTGATTATGACGTTATGAAAGGTTTATGACGTGCTGTCGTCATGACGTCCGTGACGTGGCCTCCTGACGGCGGCACGCGGGAAAGTTCAGACTGAGGAGCTGCAGTTTAGCGGGTGAGTGATAAAACAATAATCACGATATTGAAGATTTAATCAGTGAAATATTTGCACTTCTGCATGATTGTTTTGACACATTTATATGATTTTTAGTGTGAAACATGTTTGAGGACTTTACATTGTGTGTCTGTGACGATTAGAGCTCGATAGGATGTTTGTGTGTGTTCTGCTGTTTTTCAAACACATTATCAGACAGATTAACAAATTAATATCCCACATTATTAGCAATTAACTCATAAATAATTGTTGTTTTTGTTTAGTTCATTTGCCGATTGTCCTTTTGATTCTTAGTAAACACTGTGTCCGATTGTAATACCATGGTACATTTTAATAGTACCACGGTATTCTTTGGAATGCCATGTAACTTAAAACTCTGCTGTATATGAAAATACTGTGGTATTACCATCTGATACCATCAACGTAAGGGTTGTTAATGTATTTGTATACCTTGCTGTTTCAAATGATACCTTGCTACATGTCCAGACATGTATAATATCGTGTTTTGGTCAGTTATTTTTTTTGTAAATACTAATTTAATGGTTACAGACCTTTGGAAAAGTCATTAAAACAATAATTGTCAGTCAGAGTGTGAACTACTGAACTATATTTGGGTAGTTGACGTATCAATGTGTCCTATGGTGTGACAGCAAAAATGTTAAAAAAAAAATGCATTCGTTTAGAACTATGTACGTTAAGTGTTTGGTTTAGATGTAAACAAGCAGTGCGACCCAAATGTTTCCACCAGCTTTTCACTCAGATTGTTAAACTGATAGTGTGTCATGTCATGAAACAGTAAATATGGCTATGAGGAATGCGTCCCGGGTGGAGGTGGAGGCAGAAGTTGAGGAGGAAGAAAATTTTGGGCCACAACCGGTTTCACGTCTGGAGGTACGACTGCTGCTGCAGTTATAAACACAAACACTCATTGAATGGCTTTTCATGGTGCTGATGTTGTAAATCTCTCGGCAGCAATGTGGCATCAGCGGCAGTGACATTAAGAAGCTGGAGGATGGTGGTTTTCACACCGTGGAGGCTGTAGCGTACGCGCCCAAGAAAGAGCTGCTGAACATCAAAGGAATCAGCGAAGCCAAAGCCGACAAGATCCTGGTGAGACATTCAGCATGACAAACTTTCATTCTGTTTTTAGCGATATGAACAAACCTCTATTTTTTTGTTTTTACCGAACAGACAGAGGCGGCTAAGATGGTTCCCATGGGCTTCACCACAGCGACTGAGTTCCACCAGCGCAGAGCTGAGATCATCCAGATCTCCACAGGATCCAAAGAGCTTGATAAACTCCTGCAGGGTGCGACACTGAACTGGACTGTCTGTCAGATAATAATGTGCTGTGTGCTATTATCTCCTGACTGAATCTTTGTGTGTCTGTGTTGTGCAGGAGGAATCGAGACGGGATCCATCACTGAGATGTTCGGCGAGTTTCGCACAGGAAAGACGCAGCTGTGTCACACACTAGCCGTTACCTGCCAGGTAAAACTTTTTTATTTTATTTTTTTTTATAATACTTTAATTCAGCAAGGACACAGTAAATTGATCCAAAGTGACAAAGATGTGTAAAATGTTAAAAAAAGATTTCTTTTTCAGTTAAATGCTGTTTTGAACATTCTTTTCATAAAATAATTTTCTATATATATTCGGTTTCTACAGAAATATGAAGCAGCACAACTGTTTCAACATTGATAATAATCAGAAATGTTTCTTAACTAGCAAATTACCATATTAAAATGATTTCTGAAGGATCATTTGACACTGAAGACAGGATGCTGACAATTCAGCTTTGCATCACAAGAATGAAATTCCTTTATAAAATATATTCAAATAGAAAATAGTCATTTTAAATTGTACTAATATTTCACAGTATTACTGCTTTTACTGTGTTTTGGTAGAATTAATGCAGCCTTGGTGAACAACATGAGAGACTATAAAAACGTTGTGAAATTGCTTTGTGAAATGTACAGATTTTTATAAAATAAACAAAATGATATCTTTTATATTTTGTTATATTTCAAGATGACTATTTACTAGACTGAAGCAGTCATAGATTTATTTGATTATCCATAAATCATATTTTTAAAAAATCATGTTAAATGTGAGCATCAAATATCGTCCATCAGGCTTTTGAGGAACTCAATCATCATTGCATTGCGTTACAATATATGTTTTGAAACTATGTTTTGATCATAAACCTAAGCATTTAAATATCATCTTACTAAAACATTACTGGGAGATATGTGACCCTGGACCACAAAACCAGTCATAAGTGTCAATTTTTCGAAATTGAGATTTCTACATCATCTGAAAGCTGAATAAATAAGCTTTCCATTGATGTATGGTTTGTTAGGATAGGACAATATTTGGCTGAGATACAACTATTTGAAAATCTGGAATCTGAGGGTGCAAAAAAATCTAAATATTGAGAAAATCGCCTTTAAAGTTGTTCAAATGAAGTTCTTAGCAATGCATATTACTGATCACAAATGAAGTTTTGAGATATTTACAGTAGGAAATTCACTAAATATCTTCATGGAACATGATCTTTACTTAATATCCTAATGAATTTTGGCATAGAAGAAAAATGTGTTAAAATATGAACTTTGCATTTCAGCTGCCCATAGATCAGGGTGGTGGAGAAGGAAAAGCCATGTACATCGACACCGAAGGAACCTTCCGTCCAGAGAGACTGCTGGCTGTAGCTGAGAGGTCAGAGTCGCTTTAGAAACACTTTTTTTTTTTTTTTTTTTTTTTTTTTTTTATAAATCTGTTGTGTGCTAAACATCAGAAATGAACTGTGTTTGCTGTGTCAGGTACGGACTGGTGGGCAGCGACGTGCTGGATAACGTGGCGTATGCCAGAGCCTTCAACACAGACCATCAAACACAGCTGCTGTATCAGGCCTCCGCTATGATGACTGAGTCCAGGTAATACACACATCCAGCCAGAAACTGACTCCATTAGCTCCATGTGTTGAAATATTCTCGATCTCTGTCCAGATACTCTCTGCTGATAGTAGACAGCGCTACTGCACTGTACAGGACAGATTACTCCGGCCGGGGAGAGCTGTCCGCCCGTCAGGGCCATCTGGGGCGGTTTCTACGCATGCTGCTCCGTCTCGCTGATGAGGTAAAGATGAGACGTCACACACATACTGTTTTATGATCTGAGCCATTCAGAAGTTTACAAACTCCTTGTAGAATCTAGATGATTGTTATTAAAAATGTATTCAATATGAAATATGTGACCCTGGAATACAATAGGGGTCAATTTTTCGAAATTGAGATTTCTACATCATCTGACAGCTGAATAAATAAGCTTTCCATTGATGTACGGTTTGTTATGATAGGGCACTATTTGGCCGAGATGCAACTATTTGAAAATCTGGAATCTGAGGGTGCAAAAAAATCTAAATACTGAGAAAATCGCCTTTAAAGTTGTCCAAATGAAGTTCTTAGCAATGCATATTACTAATCAAAAATTAAGTTTTGATATATTTACAGTAGGAAATTTACAAAATATCTTCATGGAACATGATCTTTACTTAATATCCTAATGATTTTTGGCATAAAAGAAAAATGGATCATTTTGACCCATACAATGTATTTTTGGCTATTGCTACAAATATACCCCAGCGACTTAAGACTGGTTTTGTGCTCCAGGGTCACATATTATTAAATTATTCTGAAGCTGCACAACATATATTTACTTATAGTCCACAAGACAAAAAAAAACCCTGAATTTGATCAAATTAAAAAACTACACTTTTTTTTAGGCAGCACTTATTAAATGCAGTTGAAAGTTCATTGGCTGCTCCCATTTGTAAACTGCCCAATGGCTATATATATATATATATATATATATATATATATATATATATATATACACATACATAAATTGGTTTATAAAAATGGCTTATATGTATTGTTAAATTGTCTGTTTGTTTCTTCATTATTTCAAAATATTAAAACATAAATTACATAATTTAATAATATGTAATTTAAGTAAATGTAGTAGATTTGAATAGTATTTACATTTTTATTGTTTAATAAAATAAAAGATTTCCACCTATGCTGGACTTCTGGTCAATGATATTTAAGGTAAACTGAATAAAAATTATTTTGGCAACTAGCTCTGGTTGAATTAAAGAAATGTTATTTTATTGCAAATAACAAAGGTGTGACTTTTTTATGGTTTAAAAAAAATAACCCTGTTTGTCTTGTGAATTTTAATTGAGTTGAATAATGACACTGTTGTCATTGTTTCAAAATTTTTGCATTTTTGGAACATTACTGTTGTTTTCCTGTTCATTACTGGGAAGATTTTTGTATGTTGTAAAGCATGTGTATTGCAATAAATGTGTATAAAGCAATAAATGTGACTCGACATATATGACATGTATATGATGTGAGTGTATGGAAATATTTTCTAAATATCTCGTGTTTTTTAAATCTGGTTTGTAGTTTGGTGTAGCCGTTGTCATCACTAACCAGGTGGTAGCACAGGTGGATGGAGCGGCCATGTTTTCAGCAGATCCCAAGAAGCCGATTGGAGGAAATATTCTAGCACACGCCTCGACTACTCGGTAAGACTTTGCATTGGATGATGATCATGGTTGCTGACTGATACGCTCATACACTACAGATGAATAATATCTCAATTCTCTGTCTCTCTTGTAGATTATACCTGCGAAAGGGTCGAGGAGAGACGCGGATATGTAAGATCTATGATTCTCCATGTTTGCCTGAGGCGGAGGCAATGTTTGCCATTAATGCTGATGGAGTGGGTGACGCTAAAGACTGAAATGATACCAGCCAGAGAACCGGAGCGGATGATATGAGACCATCAGCCAGAGAAAAGACTCCTGTAAAATGATTGAAATGTGGACACATATTATTTAGTCTGGAATTAATCGAAAAGATTTTGGAAACTGAATGAATCCTTCAGAGTGAAATTCATGGTTTATTTACATATATGCAGATTGATGGATCGGAATGATTTGAGCTGGTGTAATTATTTGCTCTTTACTGTAATGTCAGCCTCCTCTATACTATTTGTTTGTTTTGTCTGGACTGAAACTTTTTCTTGTACATAAACAATTAAAGTGTTTTATGTGTTAAACTAATTAAAATCCATTTTTGGCATGATACCATCAGTTAAAACCACTGAAAAACAGCAAAATATGAGATAACTGTGCCATTTTATATTTCAGGAATTCACATCATGTCAAAACGAAATCAAACACTCATTTTGTAAACGATTAAACAATTAAATGCTTAATTTCACACAGCATGTTTAAATATAAAAAATTAGGAATGATCTCAGTTACCTTCATCTTTTGTAAGGAATGAAATCCAGTTTTGTGAACAAGATATGTAAATTTTAACATATAAGTTTTTGAGATTACTGAAAATGTTTTAACAATGCACATCTGCAAACAACGTTAAATAAATAGAGCACATACCAGGTAAAATGTACAAAGATTAGATGACAGTTAGCATTAGACCCCAACCTAATTATTCATACTGCTTATAGATTGGTCAGTTGTACTGTCAATCAAAGCCTTCAGCTCCTTCTGTAAAGCTGCGCTGTCAGAATCCTGAAGAAACAAAACAATTCATCTCAGACACAAAACTTAAAATCAGCAATACTCATTTAAACTATGAAGAGCACGCTTACCTCATTTGCTCCAGCTGGTGTGCTCAGAGCTAACTGGACCCAATTTCTGGCCTCTGACACGTTTCCTAGCTCCTTATGACACTGTAAACAAAGGAATATACAATGCATCGTCAAGAAGTTTTAAAAGGAGTAGAATAATATTTTTTGTGTAAACAGTTCCTTTAAGGCAACGCAATGCAGGCAAAACCATTGTTTTGTGCATTTTTGCGACTTTAGAGCCCCCTACAGTTAAAAGAGTGGAATTAGCTGTCGTAAATACAGCTCTACATGTGAATTTGTTGCTGCCGTAAAGCAATTCCCCCTTTCTGCAAAACGTCGTACCCGTTCACCAAACTTTTCCAGAACAGACGTTTGAGAAACAGAAGCAGTGCATCTCACTAAAAGTAAGTGTGCCATCATCCTAAAACTGATATTTCAAGGTAAAAAAACAAACAAACTTATATACAGTAGTTTCTTCTAAATGAGTCAGAAATCTCCACTTAAATAGCACCTACATACATTTGTTTTATTCCAATCTATGTGTGTTTATATATAATTTGCCTTATTTTAATAACATTTGATTCCTAAAAAAAATTGTTAAAGGTGTCATAGGTGATTGTCTTCAGAAACATTTTTTTGTTATTCTGGTTGAAAGTCTCTTCACATCCTGATAGCAATCATTAAGTTAAGTGGTCTAAATGTATTTATCTGTATTTATATATTCTGTGGAAGGCGTAGGACCAAGAAATGTTCATCCAATCAAAACGCTCGGTCCAAGCGTTTTAATTGTCTTTTCTACCTGTCTGTCAACGTATGTATTTGCGTACCTCTGCGCACCCTGTTCGCGCAGACACGATTCGTCATCAGCGTGTTCACGCACGCTGTGCAGACAGAGCGAGAATGGCAGACAAACATCAACAACCCGATCTTCCTTTCTGGTATTGTAGTACTTTTACTAGCTATAAAGTTTTCTGACCGGTGAATGACACATGATGTAGCCCAGCAGTTCCTGATTCAGTCTCGTGCCCCGTTTTTGCATATTTTGCTTAGTCTCCTTTAGTTAACGCACCTGAATCAGATAACCAGCTCATTAGAAGAGAGCTACGTGCATGAACTGTGTTCCGATTGACATGCTCCCTACACAGTGGCTGTGTTCGAAATGGCATACTTGCTTACTGCTTACTGCCCAGTACACAGTGCATACTACAAACTATTTTTTAAAGAATAGTGTGTGAAACAGTATACAATAAGCTACAAATGTTTCAGAGTAGTATGCTTAACTGTCACATGACAACACAAACATTAATTCAGCACAGCTGTGAAGGTTGTTACCTTACAAACAAATGTGCTAACCATTCTTTTTACAAGGCTTGTTAATAAGGCTTCATATTAGTAAACCATGCTATATTGGCCAATTGAACTCATTTCATAATTGAAGTTGACTGAACTGAATGAGTTGTCTTTAAATGAACTATGATATTTTTGGCAGTCTCACTAATTGGAAAAAGTGATATATTACACTAAGTGCAAATAATGATACAGTCTGTTTACACTAAAATAGCAGCATCTTTAGCAACAAGTGTGTAAATAGTAGTTAGGTGGCAGATATTTATACTTCAGTACTGTAGTACATTATAAAACAGTATGCAATAATATATTGAGTGCAAATTATCATAAATTTTATTTGATGAACGCCACTTTATTGGGACAAAACCCTATCTACAGCTAAACACACTGTATTATTAATGACGCGTTTAATCTCCACTTTTCAAATATTTACTTAATTTGCTATGGAAATTAAATGCCTTTCTGATCTGGTATGTGATGGGAAAAGGAGTTGCACGAGTTTGACAAAAGCTAGATTCGAACTCGGATGGCTCGCATCAACAGCACACATCTCTCGTCTTTTACTCACTGCGCCACTGATTCTGGTGAATAATGCATGTCTTTTGCAGAACTGTTTATCGCAGCCAGGCATTGGTGGCTGGAGTTCATGTAAATAGCCTTTGCTAACAAATCTATTACAAATCTATAACAAATCCTGGTCTATTTGTCCTTAGAGTAAATACATTCCATTTCTTTTTAGAGCTGCTTGACAGCGGAATTTAATTCTGTTTGCTTAATTGAAATATTAAGTTTATTTATACATTTTATTTATATATTATTCTACTGCAATATTAATATTATTATGTAATATCTTTGAAACAATGTATAAAGCGCTATAGAGATAAAGGTGACGTCATTTGACTTGATCTGAAAAGTGCCGCAGAGATTTATGTACAACAAATGACATTGTTTTTAGATGCACAGCGATAGTTTGTAGTTTACATGTGTATGCATATACGTATATATACAAGTGTAACATTTATAATTACTATTCCCCGCCTCCTGTTAATTCACGCGTTTGAAGATGAAGCGTCACATGGAGCGCGTTGCATTCTGGGAAACAGTATCCCACGCAGAGTCCTCAGATGCACACATCAAATTTCAGCAAATATAGCAGGTAATCCGGGCATTCCATGCATACAGAAAATTCACAGTTTTCACACAGCATACTGCAATATAGTAGGAGTTGTATGATAGTGTGCCATTCGGAACACAGCTTCTGTACTGATTTCAGTATACTTGAGTTATATTTAGCAGATTCTGGCAAATATAGGTCATCCGGGTATTTCATGCATACAGAAAATTTGCATACATGCGCAGCATACATGCATGCTGCAGAAATAGTAAGAGTAGTATGATAGTATGGCATTTTGAACACAACCAGTGTTCATGCTCCCTACTCCCTGAGCAGGGAAAATCCGTCGGAAATTTATTTCACCTCGGAACATTCATTCGCAGATTGCACTGCGCAGCGTCTTTACACACAAACGAAACTTTATAGAGAAGTGTGACATAATATACCTCTGTAAATAAATACAATTTAAATTCACATCTTGCACACTTTATTGCCCTTTGTATGGAACATGCTTTGAACTGGAATCATGGCGGAATTTCTGGTGATGTCCACTTCGCAGGGCACTTATGACTTACGGTCAAATAGAACAAAAGTCCGACGTGATAAGATATATGAAATGTGCAGAGCGGGGAGAGCGTGAGGACTGTTATTGGAAACAGTTGATGTAGTAATTTAATGTTGTCTCTGGTATTCCGCTCTCTATAACGTTCAGGGGGCGTGGCTTTGGACGGCGATTGCAGGGAGGGTGGGACGTTCGCTTTCAGCGCTATCAGGCTAAAGTTAGCATTTTCCGAGATGTCCCACTACACCTTTAATGTATTTTTTTCTGGGTGTTGACAGCATTTTATTGATTTATGGAGTGATAAGATGCATATCCAAAACCCCCTCAATATGACAACAAAATGAAACAAAAATTTTAAACCTGACTTTCTCCAATGTTTACATTTCTGTTTTGGAAATGTACACAAATTGGTGTGTATTAAACTAGATAATGCATTATTTACATATATAAAAATAACAACGTTCTGAAAAACATGTAATATAATTTTCTTGATGTACTGTTTTTAATCAGTGGGGAAATGGGGAAAGTATGGTGATTATCTATTAGTTTAAAAATTAAAATGACCCTCTTCACTTGTAGTGCCTGTCTTGCCTTAACAGAATGACACACCTCGAAGAATAAACCCATCACAGACAGTACATTTACCTTGGCGATATAAAGGCGAACTGTTTTGGAGAAGCCTGGATTTAACTCCTCTGCCTAGAGATCAGACAAATCAGAAACATTAGCATGAGTTTAATGATTCTTCTCAGTTGTTGTAGGTGTACACAAGACTTGTCTTTACCTTGAGGAAGTTCTCCAGAGCTTCGTTCAGTGAGGATGTGGGAGGAGTTTCATAAAGCGTGGCAGCAGTTTTCCTCTCCAACCAACCCAGAGAGCTCACCTTCAACACACACACACACACACACACACAAAAACAAACATACATGTGCATCTCACAGATATTATGGGTCATTTGTTAACATCAGCGATTCACCTTTTTTTTTTTTTTTTTTTTTTACTTTAGATCCCAGAATCAGTGGGTTTTTAAAATGGGGGGTTTTCTGTGGATAACACAAGCTCAAGATATTTTCCTGTTTTATAAAATACATTAGTAATATTCACTTGATTTTTTTTTTTTTTTACTTGTCTTAAAAAAAAGGCAGTTGCTAAAAAGTGTCTAAATGGGACTACAGAGGTTGTTGATGACATTAAACATCATCACACCGAACAGGTGAACTCATCTGCAAAACTCATCACAGGTTTATATTGTCACAAAATGTAATCTATATTATTTGCCTAGCTTTAATCTGCTAAAGGTGACTATAAGGCATGGATATATTAAGATATTACAAACATCATGATTTTCTGTAAAGCTGCTTTAACCCTCTGGTGCTTCTCACATCCCGGTCAATAATGACAGAACTTTTTTTACTTCAGTGAAATGAATGTACTATATTTTGCTTCAATAATGTTTTTATATAATATTTTGTATTTTTATGGGATTTTATAGTACTAAATTATATTTATGCATTATTTATGATCCATGTTTACATGTTAAACTGCTTTTTGAGCATAGACCTGAAAATTAAATTTCCAAGTTAAACTGTTGTAAATCTTGAGTTTGATCTATTTTTAAAGAAGGCACTTGGTAGATTCTTGCTTAAGTGAAAAAAAGTTTAAAAAGTGAAAAAAGTTATAGAACTTTAAACTTTCAAATTTGATATGAAATACATATTTTCTGAAACACGTTTTACTGTAAAACTGAGAGGAAATCAAAGCCATAAATTTAAACAAATTGTGTTCCAAATTTGAGAGTGATATCTCAGAAAATTTCAGTAAGATTTTGTTTAGACAGAGTAACAAACGTATCCACTAGATTAAATTGTTTCCCATTAATTTACAATGCAGTCATTTTTGGACTTTTTTTTTATTTTCAGGGCCATTTAACCGTTTTGAATCTTGTCCATGTTTTTTTTTTTCTGTGTTTACATAGCAAATGCCAAAACCAGTACCAAGTTTAGTACCATTCCGATGAAATAAACAATTCTAAAAAACAAAAATGTAAATTTTTGTTGGTCAAAAATAGCCGAAGAGCATCAGAGGGTTAAAAAAATGTGTACTGTGACCAGCCCTTACAGATAAAATTCTGTTCCGTTTAAATTCATAAAAGTGGTGTTCAGTTGTGAAGATTACTTTGATGAACAAAACACTTTTGTTAGTAACAGAGCTTATTTTCTGCAGTAATCTAAAATCCTATTAACTTTTTGTCCAGGGAGGATTAGCAAGCACTATGAATTATTACAGAGACTGTTGGCTTTGTTTTAGCAGCCAGATCTGACCTCTAAACACCAGCGGCCGAGCAGATAGAAACAGATGGGATCATCATCACGTTGAGCCAAGGCTCGATCCAAATGCTCCTGTCAGTACATCCAGAACACACACAGTCATTAAACACACGACTCACGAAAGAAGACACTCGGGTTCATCTGCAATACTGACATAAAGCCTCACAGGCTCACCTTTAGTACTCGACCGCTTTTCAGTTTTCCGTGAATGCTCTCGTACTGTGAAGACAAGCGCGCGAGGATGGCAAACCTGAGAGTGCAGATGTATTATTAACAACAGACATTAAAACTACAGTAAAGATGAATGATTGTGTGGTGTTTTCATACCACTTGTGACAATCAGCGCTCAGTCCATTCCTCGTCAGCGCTGCCTCTGCCTCATAATGACCTTCAGTGTCAAAAGGTCAAAGGTCAGTGCAGGTACAGTACATTATAAGCTGCGTTTCATGTCTTTATGTAGTGTGTAATGCTCCCTCAACACTCAGCAGGGGCTGTTTCCAAGCCTTTGTAGGCCTTTTTCTCACAAAGCATGATGTTAGGAAGTGTGCTCCATTTTTTGTAGAGCACTCATGTGATATTTATGGAAGCCCGTTTCCGCCACTAAATAAAAAAGGTTATTGCGACTTTTTATCGCACAATTCTGACTTTTTTTTCTCAGAATTGCATGATATAAACTCGCAATTTCGAGTTATAAAGTCATAATTCTGAGATATAAACTCACAATTCTGACTTTTTTTCTCAGAATTGCATGATATAAACTCGCAATTTCGAGTTATAAAGTCATAATTCTGAGATATAAACTCGCAATTCTGAGAAATAAAGTCAGAACTGCGAGATATAAACTCACAATTCTGACTTTTTTTCTCAGAATTACGAGTTTATATCTCGCAATTCTGACGTTTTTTCTCAGAATTACGAGTTTATATCTCGCAGTTCTGACTTTTCTCAGAATTACGAGTTTATATCTCGCAATTCTGACTTTTTTTCTCAGAATTACGAGTTTATATCTCGCAATTCTGACTTTTTTTCTCAGAATTACAAGTTTATATCGCGCAATTCTGACTTTTTTATATCTATATAGTTTATATCTAATTTAGATATAAACTCTAAATTCTGAGAACATGTCTTTTTTCCCCCTCAAAACTGGACTTTAACTTGCAATTGCGAGTTTATATCTCAAAATTCTGTGAAAAAAAGTCAGAATTGCGAGATATAAACTCGCAACTGCAAGAAAAAAAGTCAGAATTGAGAGGAAAAAAAATCAGAATTGTGAGTTTATATCACGCAATTCTGAGGAAAAAAAAGTCAAAATTGTGAGAGAAAAAGTCGCGATAACCTTTTTTTATTTTTTATTCAGTGGCGGAAGCGGGCTTCCATAGATATTTCCTCACCTTGCTCAGCATAGTTTCTCTTTTCTCCTCTGTTGTCCGCCGTCTCACACATGTCGCTGTAGGCGCGAGCCAGTCGCCACATAAATTCCACGTTATCAGCATACTGACCACACATAAACAAAGAAACACTATTTTATTACAACTGAAATGATTTAACTTTATTTTGAATTCTGTATCTATTTGTGGTCTTGTAAAATACATGTCACTTGCTTCGAAACTTCACTCTTATATACATTGTAAAATAATATGAATTTTAATGTATTTAATTTTACATTTATATATTAAATACTAAATAAAAATTCAAATTAAATTATATATAAAATTATAAATATTATAAAAGTTGGGGGCTGATAAGATTTTTTGATATATTTAAAAAGTCTCTTCTGCTCACCAAGGATGCACTTATTTAATTAAAAATACAGTAAATAGAGTAATATTGTGAAATCCTATTGCAATTTGAAATAAGTTTTCTATTTGAATATATTTTAAAATGTCATTTCTCTGATCAAAGCTGAATTTTCAGCATCATTACTCCAGTCTTCAGAAATCATTCTAATGTGCTGATTTGCTGCTCGAGAAACATTTCTTTTTATTATCAATGTTGAAAACAGTTGTGCTTCTTAATATTTTTGATGAATCGAAAGTTAAAAAGAACAGTATTTATTTGAAATAGAAATATTTTTCAAAGTGTAATTGCCTTTACTGTCACTTTTAATCAATTTCATGCATCCTTGCAGAATTAAGGTTAGTAAAAAAGCAAATTGTTACAGTAATGCTTTTACTCTGAATATTATCAAAAAATGTGCAACTTGAAAACATTTTTTCATATATCTCTTCAGTTATCATTAAATATCTCACCAGTGGTCTGTTCTCCATCAGCAGCTGGAAGCCCTCTGCTTTTTTCCCAGAATCCCCTGCATGCAGCAGATCACACTGGGCAAGCAGGAGGGCGAGTTCAGGGCTGGGAATGTCTGCTAAACAGTCCACCATCAGCCCGGCATCTTCATCGTCCTCTTCCTCCGCCTGTGAATCGTCCTGTCTCAGCGTGAGCACCGTGGCACAGCTCTCCTCCTCAGAGTCCCTCCCGTCATCCTCAACATCTTTATCCGTCTCACGATCCGTCTCTCTGTCCGTGTAGTCGGACTCGGCGTTGGAATAGGCCGTGGAGTACCTGTGAAGAGCTGAACTGCTGAAACGAACACAGCCTCAAGAGCTACACGGCATCCTGACGCACAAGACTTACCCGACCTCGCTGTCGTCACAGAGACTGGCCACCCCGGCGCTGGCAGTGAAGTAAATGGAGCTGGAGCTCATGGATTCAGAGCGTTCCCTCGGCATGAGCGTACGCCGCCGCCGCGATCTCTGACTCTCCTCCACAGTTTTCCTGGAAGGAGACAGACAACAGAGGCAGATGAGGTGAAGAAAACTCAGATGAGACTGAGCTGACAGAGATGCCCAGGTGAGATGACTAAGAGAGATAATATACGGTGATGTTCGGTTAACTTAGATTTTTCATGGCCACCTTGTGATCATATTCATCTCAAATCATGGCCCTGAGGTCCTATGTTGAGGGAACAACATCCTTTTCACATAGCCATGAGTTTAATGTGTAAATAAACCTGCATGTCCAAAACAACAACTTTATCAAAAATGGGGATTATTAATAAATTAACATTTTATTTTGAATTAAAAAAGACATGAAGACAGTGTGGCATTAAGGCACAGCTTTATTATAATTTATTATTTATGTCTATATTATATTACATTCAATTCTGCACATTGTAAAAATTTTTGTACGTATTTAATTTCCCCCTTCATTTTATGTATCTCTTTACTCAATTAGCCATCTCTGTTATCTATTTTAATAATTACATTTCCATTTATGTTTTGTAAATACTGTAAATGCTTAACAATCATGTCAATAAAGCTTTGACTCCATATGACTTTTTGGGAATTTATAATGTATATTAAGCTATAACATTTAATTTCAGTTTGATTAGTAATTAATAGGCTATAATATTAAGATTAATTATAAAGATGTATTTAATGTTGTTTAGTTTAGGTAAAGAGGTTTAGGTTGGGGTTTTTTTGGGTGGTTTTTTGAAAGGAAAATTTAACAGAAGAAAAACAGTGGAATTAGGGAGAAACAAATAAATTATGAAAAATGTATTGCTATTGTGTAAATAATATGTAATCATGCAATCCATAAAAAAGTAACTGAAGTCTGATTACGAGTATTTTAAAATGTGATTTAATCTAATTACAAGTACTTAATTTTTGGAATCTGATTATGTAATCCAGATTACATGTAATCAGTTACTACCCAGCTCTGAATATAACTAATAATAATATTTACAAAATATTAAATAAAAATAAGAAATGAGGTGAATAGATTTAATAGTATGTAGGATGGGATGCATAAAATGTTTTCTTGCAGGTCTATATTACGTTGTTACATATTCTTTATGTTGTCTATAGATTGTGTATAATATAATATAACATAATAATATGGCCATGTCTTAATGTCACAACGTCTCTTCTCATTCTTAACTCAAAATAAAATGTTAATGTATTAATAATTCCTATTTCTGATATCTCCACGTTGCTATGGACACGCAGGTTTGTTTACATGTCGCGTGGCCATTACATATTACGAATTACGACGTTACCACGATTTAATATGAATAAACCGAGCGGCATGTCCCTATCCGGTCACCGTAAGAATCAGATGAGAAGAAAGAGTTGACCCACTTGACATCTTCGGCGATGGTGGTGCTGATGTCCCTCAGACCCTCCCGCAGCTCTGCGATCTCATTCCTCAGACTGGACACGCTCTTCATCACCTCATCCAGAGTCTTCCTCAGTTCCACCTGCTGCTCGGGAGACAAACCGCTCACCGCAGCGGAAAGAGCCGCGGAGTCTACTGAACACACACACACACATCAGTGTCATATACACATGAAACAGATGATGTAGGCTATGTGATGTGTTTTGGTTCATACCGATTTCGTTCTGTAACGCGGAGCTCGTGTTGTGCAGCAGCAGGCGGCGGCGGTTTCTCCTCCTGACAGCTTCTTTAATGATCAATAACGCGATCAGGCCGGTGCTGATCGTCACACCGACACCGAGACCGATCACTGCGTTCCTGCCGAGCCAGCTCATCGTTGACCGCCCGTAAAATCCCCCTGAATCCTCCGCTATCAGTACATCTGCGTTTCTCTCGCGCGGATCTAACTCGCCGTCACGTTATTCCTCTTTATTCTCATGATTTAGAGATGTAAACACAGCTCAGGGCTCATCCTCTCACTCTCGATCATTTATTTAAACACTAAATATCTGAATCTCATCATGTTTGACAGCTGATGTCAAGAGTGTTTGTGTGTGAGAGAGCGCGTGTCTGTGTCTGTGCATTAGCGCACCCTGGCGGACTGGAGGAGTGAAACTACATTCATAAATAACAACGCGATACACAAAATTAAAATACACAGTAAAACAAAAATGGACAAAATAGGTAGACTTAAAAAATAATTTATATTAACTGTCACTGACAAATAAGTTGTCCCAGATGGCGAAATATTTAAAAACAGTTTAAAACGTGCCATTTTTGTATCCATGTTGATTAAAAAAAATAAACACGTTTTATACCATTTTCTACAGGAAAGATTTAGTTAATGACTCAATTGGTCTAATCATCAAGAAAATAAAATAATAATAATCAAATCAAAATATTATATATATTAAATATTAAAATATTATCATTTATCAATATTGCAATTATCTATTATTATTATTATTATTATTATTACTATTGTCAAACAATAAAAAACACATTTATTTTGTTTTATTTATATCAAAAATGAGCAATTTAAAATAACGGTATTTAAAAACACATTTAAAAAAATTATTGTGCATCTCGGGCACTTATATGTTTGTTTTTATTAATAAAATAATTTTAAGTAAATTAAGCCTGAGATTGTCGTGCTCAACCGGCTGCGCATGCGCAGTATGAATAGAGCGGCGGCACGCGAGGCCTAGCAACAGCAAACTGTTCTTCCGTCTTATTTTCTCAATGTCCTGTTAATTTAAGTAATATCTTGAATCCGAGGGGAAACAACAAACCAAACAAATATGGAGATCGGAACTGAGATCAGCAAGAAAATAAGGGTAAGCCGTTTACAATGCGTAGCCTTCGGTAGTGTTTAGCGTGCTCGCTAACCTACAGCTGTGTTTTAATGAATGCTTCCTGTTAAGTGCGAGTGTCTGTAGTTCGTTTTTGCGTTTTATGTGCATCTTTGTTTTATTAAAAGTGTTTGGAGTGTTTTTAATATAGGAAAACGTTTGTTGTGTGTTTGAATATCAGTGATCTTCACTAAGTAGGTTACCATAGTATTCTTTACAGGACGTTGGGAATACCATGAATACTATATTACGTGAGCTATCAGTACCATGATATGTTCTAAAGTATCATGTGATTGTCATTTGATGCCATCATTGGTACTGTTTTGTAAAGGTTAAATGTGGTAGTTTGTGTTTGTCTGTTAAATATTAATGTATCGGCGTAGATTAAGTTTTGTTTAGTCTTCTCCTGTAATTTCTTGTTTTTCAGACTGCTATCAAAGGAAAGTTGCAAGAGCTCGGCGCTTATGTGGGTAAGAGCTCACATCAGATATGCATAATTCATTTTTAATCCACCACTTCATTGTTTCATCAGTTTTTTTTAGTGTGCTTGCTGTAGAGAAAAAGTAGGAGGAAAGACTTGTCATCTGCAAAACAGGAAGTTCTGCGAACTATTTAAAGAATCAGATCCTTGACTGGCTTTATAGAAGCTTTATATTTTTATTGCAAAGTGTTTGCAGCACAGCTGTATACAGTATATTGTGCAATGTAAAATTACAATGTAGTATCTTAAAATGAAAGGAATTCTGTGAAAATGTATTTACTCTCAGGCCATATATAGATAAGTTTGCGTGTTCATCAGAACAGATTCAAAGAAATTTAGCATTCCATCAGTTGCTCACCACTGGATCCTCTTCAGTGAATGGGTGCCGTCAGAATGAGAGTCCAAAGAGCTGGTAAAAACATCACAATAATCCACACCACTCCGGTCCATCAATTAACATCATGTGAAAAGCTCTTCTGTTAATTGAAAAGCTCGAGTAACCAATGTTATGGATAGATTACTCATATTTTAGCCAGAAGCAAATGTTTGAAGTAAACTAAGAAAGCTGCAATTATACCTAAACAATAAGAATAAATTAATTGTAACCATTATTATTCTGGGTTAATTGAAATTAGAAGTAAATACTTCTGTCTTCATTCATGTCTAAATGATGTTGTATGGGAAACAGGATCTCTATTAAATGATTTCTGCATTAGTATGATGGTTTACTGGCTGTGTTCAGATCAGATTAAAACATGTTACTGTGTGTCTCTGTCAGACGAGGAGCTTCCGGATTACATCATGGTCATGGTGGCCAATAAGAAGAACCCAAAGCAGATGGCAGATGACCTGTCCTTGTTTCTAGGCAACAATACAATCAATTTCACCGTATGGTAGGTGAAAGTCTCCCTATCTACATTGTGATGTTTGTGGTTGGTGAGATTGTTTACATTTTTTTTTTTTTTTTTTTCAAAGTCTCTTCTGCTTACCAAGGTTGTATTTATTTAATATATATTGTGAAATATTATTACAACTTAAAATAACTATTTTAAAATATAATTTATTTCTGTGATGCAAAGCTGAATTTTCAGCATCATTACTCCAGTCTTCAGTGTCACGTGATCCTTCAGAAATCATTCTAATATGCTGATTTGCTGATCAAGAAACATTTCTGATTATTATCAGTGTTGAAAACAGTTGTGTTGATGAAGTATAAAACAATGAAGTAAATGCTGTTTGTGTGTGTTGTAGGTTACATGGTGTTCTGGACAAGCTAAGATCGGTTGCAGTTGGTATGTGTTATGTTAGAGATCATGTTTACAGTCATGTCATGTGACTTTTTACATCCTGTAGTGCATGGTTTTATTATCTTTTTTTTGCATTCAATATTACAGTTAATAACAACATAACTCATTGTAGTAATTAAACATTGAATTATATTGTGATCTATTGACTGGAAAATTTGTCAGTTGTTCCATGTGTATCAGTTTTAAGATTTAATTATATTAAAATATAATTCTGAATTCGCATTTATTTCTATAATTTTTTTCATTAGTTTATGTATGTTTCATTTTTATTTCAGTTTCTGTTTTTGTAGATTTCCTGTTCATTTTAGTGTCTCAGCTTAAACTTATTAAACTTATCGGTTAGTTGCCAAGGCATCTTTTCAAATTTTTTAGTGTGGTTAAGTTAGTTTACCAATATTTCTATTTGTTTTGCAGAGCCCACACCTCTCCGTCCGTCCGTGCTGCACTCAGAGACCAGCATCCCAGCAGAAAACAACAGGAGGGGGGCGGAGCCTCGTGCTCTCGCTGTTTCCAGCTCGCGCTCTGATAAGCTGGAGGGGCGAGTCTCAAGCTCCGCCCACGAGAACCGCTCCAGGTAATTAATTCCCATGAGTGGATCACTGCAAATTTGTCTTAAAGGGATAGTTCACCCAAAAAAGAAAGTCTCTGAAGTTGTATGAAACCTGTATGAGTTTCTTTCTTCTGCTGAACATAAAATATTTTGAATTTTGAAGAATGTTGGTAACCAAACAGTTGCTGCTAGCCATTGACTTCCGTAGTAAATTTGTCCATACTATAGAAATTAATGGCTCCCGTCAACTTTTGGGTGAACTATCTCTTTAACCATTATTACTGATGATTACAAGCTCACCAGTGTTTGTTTTACCTAGCAGGAGAGGCTCCTCTGAAAGACCGTCCAGACTCACTTCCGCTGTCAAACCGCTGATGGAGGCGTCGGCAGAAGCTGTGATTGACATCAAGCCTGATCTGGACGATGACCTCATTGGTTATGACCCCCTGGAACATAGCTTGACCTCTCAGGCTTTATACAGCCGCTCGACTGCTGACAGGCCACGGCCAGCGCTGGAGTCTTCGAGACAATCTGCGGACGCTTACAGGTCCTCAGATGTCATGAGAAGTCAGGAAAGGTCAGGTTCCAGCCGGGGCTACAGGAGCTCAGTGGAGAGCAGCAGGGTGAGTGAATTTCGATATAGTTAAAGCATCAGTTCAGTCCATAATGCCGTAGCTCATCACCTCAGTGAATGGCACCCTTCTGGCAGGAATTGTCCCGGAAACGAAAGGCGCCTGTAGCCAGTTCGGTGGTTCGGGTTCACAGAGGTCATGAACGCGGACAGGAGAGTGATGATCTGAATGAGGAGGAGGATGAAGATGAGGAGGACTACGGTCTTGCCAGCAAAGTGTCTCTGCCATCGAAACCTGAGCGCAAGTACGTTCCTCTTTGAAATAATGGAAAAGAGATTTTTAAAATATGGTGATTAATCTATTATTTTTACTCCTACCAGATTAATTTGGTGTTTTGTGTGTGTTTTGCAGGCCTTCTCTCCCACCAGCCAAACAAGCCAACAAAAATCTGATCCTCAAAGCAATCTCAGAAGCTCAGGAATCCATCAATAAAACCACTACATACACAGGTTCAACATATGCATTATAATTAATAAATAACAGTTGGTTTAACACAGTGTAGTTATTTAAAGAGCCGCACACATGACATGCAGAAAAATATATATATATTGAATGAAGAATTTGTTCCCGTGAATAAAAAATCTGTTCCTCGGTTTTAGTTAAATTGAAGCCATGAACTAAGAATTTGTTTCTTCTATTTAGTAAATTGTGGCCATGTAGTACTGATTTGTTCTCTCGTTTTGATTTAAGAAAATGAGAGAACAAATTATTACAACGCAGGTCTATTATAGTTAACTAAAATTAAAAGTATTAAAAAAATTGTTACTTAAACATTAACTGAAATACAATCTAAACATAAAACTTTATATTTCAAGGCTACGTTTCTTTTTCAGAATCAGAATGAGCTTTATTGGCAGGTATGTTTACACATATGAGGAATTTGTTTTCGTGACAGAATCTTCCACAGTGCAACAGAATGACAGCGATAGGATAGGACAGATAATAAAAGAAGAAAAAAATAGAACAAGTAAATAGGGATTAACTATATACAAATTGACAATTGTATGTACAGGTATATTACAATAGACAGTTTTGTATGTACAGGTATGTTATGTGCAAATTGAAATGTAGACTAAGTATGTGTGTTCCATAAATAAGTGTATAAATAGTGTTGTGTGTTCCACGTTTATTGTCAAGTGTTCATGAGATGGAAGAAACTGTTTCTGTGTCTGGCCGTTCTGGTGCTCAGAGCTCTGTAGCGCCGACCAGAGGGCAACAGTTCAAAGAGGGAGTGTGCTGGATGTGAGGAGTCCAGAGTGATTTTGCCAGCCCTTTGGCTCACTCTGGATGAGTACATTTCTTGGAGAGTAGGGAGGGTTGTACCAATGATTCGCTCAGCAGTCCGGACTACCCTCTGTAGTCTTCTGAGGTCAGATTTGGTAGCTGAGCTGAACCAGACAGTTATAGAAGTGCAGAGGATGGATTCAATGATGGCAGAGTAGAACTGTTTCAGCAGCTCCTGTGGCAGGTTGAACTTCCTCAGCTGGCGAAGGAAGTACAACCTCTGCTGGGCCTTTTTCACAATGGAGTCAATGTGAGTGTCCCACTTCAGGTCCTGGGAGATGGTGGTGCCCAGGAACCTGAATGACTCCACTGTCGTTACAGTGCTGTTCATGATGGTGAGTGGGGGGAGAGCAGGGGGGTTTCTCCTGAAGTCCACGATCATCTCCACTGTTTTGAGCGTGTTGAGCTCCAGGTTGTTAAGACTGCACCAGACAGCCAGCTCCTTAACCTCCTGTCTGTAAGCAGACTCGTCACCATCCTGAATGAGGCCGATAAGTGTGGTGTCGTCTGCAAACTTCAGGAGCTTGACAGAGGGGTCTTTAGATGTGCAGTCATTGGTGTAGAGGGAGAAGAGCAGTGGGGAGAGAACACCGCCCTGAGGAGCTCCAGTGCTGATCATTCTGGTGCTGGATGTGTATTTTCCAAGCCTCACTAGCTGCTGCCTGTCTGTCAGGAAGCTGGTGGGCACAGAGAGCTGAATTGGTTTGGGCAGGAGGAGGCTTGGGATGATAGTGTTAAAGGCCGAGCTGAAGTCCACAAACAGGATCCTCACATAAGTCCCTGGTCTGTCTAGATGTTGCAGAACATAATGCAGTCCCATGTTGACTGCATCGTCCACAGACCTGTTTGCTCTGTAGGCAAACTGAAGAGGATCCAGCAAGGGTCCAGTAATGTCCTTCAGGTGGGCCAGCACCAGTTTTTCAAATGACTTCATGACCACAGACGTTAGAGCCACAGGTCTGTAGTCATTTAATCCTGAAATTTTGGATTTCTTTGGGATGGGGATTAGGGGTGGGAATCTTTAGGCACTTCACAATCCGATCCGATTCCGATTCTGGGAGTCACGATCTATTCCAAAACGATTCTTGATTGCATTTTTTCCTAATTAATTCTTCCACTGTGCAAATACATCTTTACAACTTTACATTTTAACCAAAATTGGAGTTTCTGTGCTTTTTGTTTATAGTTGGAATCTCTGTGATAGTACTGCCATCTTAAAATTAGGGGTGTGAATCGCACTGGTTTCACGATTCATTTCGATTAAGATTATCATGTCAACAATTTGATATCACCATACATCACAATGCATCACATCCTCATTTTTCAATATTACTGCACATGGCTACATTTTCATATAAATCAAATTTATTTTGTGCAATATTTATTTTATTTTTTAAATTAAATTACATAAGCAGGCTACTTTTTAAAATAATTACTTACTTAAAGAACACTTATTTTAAATATCCGCAAGTTTACAGACAATCATAGTTGTGGGTTTTTCTTTTTCCTTCAGCATTATTGCCATTATTCAGCGTTATATATAAAATGTTACAGCCTCTGTGAGCTCGTCCAGATCGTTTGCAGCAACTTCAAAAACACTCCAATCAGTGAGGTCGAAATAGGTTTGTAAAACCCGCTCTGTTTCATTAGTCCATCTCTTTACAGTCCTTAATACAGGTTTAGCTGATTTCAGTTTCTACCTGTAGGTCGGTATAAGATGAACTAAACAGTGATCAGAGAGTCCTAAAGCTGCCCACGGGATAGAGTGATATGCATCTTTTATTGCTATGTAACAGTGATCCAATATATTACTGTTTCTGGTGGGACATGTAACATGCTGTCTGTATTTTTTAAGTTCACGGGAGAGAATTGCTTTATTGAAGTCCCCGAGAATGAGATTTGCGGAGATTCACCAGATGGATGCTAGGCAGCGCTGTCGGGAATCCCCGCTGTCTGAGCCTCACGAGCGCGCCGGCTCGCTTCCCCCGTCTGCGCATCCTGAAGCATTTGATCAGTGCCGCTGCTCCTCCAACTACAATGTCCAGCAAAACATCAGAATAGTCGAAAACCGGTGAAATATCGGGTGGTGTGTACTGCCGAATGTCCAGCAATTCATCTGTGGTGAAACTGATTGCAGGGATATAACTAAAGACAGGACAAAAACATAAAAACAACTGCGGAGCACGCCACAGAGGCTGCCATCAGTGGCGCCATCTTGTGTCTGATTTCAATTTCAATTGAGTAATTTAATTACTTTGTTTTAATTTAGTAATGTGTTTTAATTATTGTAATTTGATGTACTAGAACGGGGGTCTCCAAAGCTGTAGTTTTAGTTAATAATGAAAACCCTTGTTCTGTATTCTCACATCTAGTTCCCCAGCGGCAGACTGTAGTTCCTGTAGCGCCACGGACACGTTCGGCGAGTGATGAGATGAATAATGCTGCAATCCGATTGGTCCAGGAGCACCTGCATGCTCTCACGCCCCAGGACACACTGCACAATAGTGAGCGTCTGTTGCTTAAAGAAATGAAATGAAGAGTTCATTTGCAAAAACATAACTCTGTTTTTAACAATTTTCAAAAATCATGTTTTTTCATTGTGCATTCCAATTAATCTCAATCAAATTACAGTTAGGTTATTTTGACTAGGTTAAAAAATAACTGAAAAATGCAGCTAACTAATACAATAAAACAATAAAAACATGATAGCATAATAAAAAGCATAATTTTTGAAAATTAAAAAAAACGGAGTTATCTGTTTTTGCAAACAAACTCTTGAAATATTGTGTTGACAGTAGGAACAAGAGATCAAACTACAAATTGATTTCTTTTCTGTTTTGCAGCACAATCCATAGCTTTAGCATCTCGTCTGCAGTTGGAGCTTCCAGAAGAGGACAGTCAAGAGCAGCTCAGTGAATACCGTAAGGGACATGACCCAATTTTAACCTCTGACAACAAAGTCTATCTTAGGCTGATGATACACGGGGCAACTTTTTGAGCAATTTTGCCGGGCAACTTTTTTTGAGCAATGTTTCTTGGGCACGTTCCCATTGAGAATGGGTAACAAATTTCTATCTGGATATGTTAGATCGGACGTGGGCCCTGTGTCTCACCTGGTTGCCTGCTGACCACAACATTGCTCAAAAAGTTGCCCCATGTATCATCAGCCTTAGTTGTACAATGGAAGTCATTTAGTCACATTTTTTGATGCTCATAGTCTTGTGTAGCCAGACTTTTGACTGAACACATACACGTAGACAGGAAGAGACCATCTGATCAACATGTAAAGCAACTGACCGTTTAGAATATATTTGAATATACATTATCGTTAAAAAAGATTGGGGTCAGTACAATATTTATTTATTTATTTATTTTTTTTAGAAATAATTTTATTCAACAAGGATGCATTAAATTGATCAAAAGTGACAGTTAATACATTTGTAATGTTATAAAAGATTTCTATTTCAAATAAGTGACTTTCTGTTAAACTTTCCATTCATCAAAGAATCTTTGAAAAATAACGTATTACAGCTTCCACCAAAATATTAATCAGCACAACTGTTTTCAATATTGGTAAAATCAGCATTACATTAAAACTTTTATTTTAAATTGTAAAAATGTTTTACTATTTTTACTGTATTTTTGAACAAATTCATGCAACCTTTTTTGATCATAAGATGCTTCTTTCAAAAACTGGAATCTTGCGACCCCAAACTTTTGAACAGTAGTGTACTTAATCAGATTTGTGATTTTGTTCTGTTTTTGTTTTGTTTTTTTCAGAGCTGCAGGTTTTGGAGGCAGCGAGACTCAACGCTCTGGACACGCGTTCGTTTATTATGAGGAGACCAGAACTTGAACAGACTCCACCAGTGAGGAGCAGGCCTAGCGCTGTCAATCAAACCGAAGACCCACCCATCACATCCCGAATGGTGCAGGCCAGGTATGACAGACAGATTTCAAGCAAAAACCATGTTGAGATTCATATTTTTACGCAGATAAACTGCCATGCAAAAGTTTGGGGTCGGTAAGATTTTCTTTTTAATTTTAAGAAATCTCTTCTGCTCACCAATTCTGCATCAATTGGATAAATCACAGTAAACACATAAATACAGTAAAGCAGAATTATTGTGAAATATGATTAAAATAACCGTTTTCTATTTGAAAATATTTCAAAATGTATTAATTGGCGAGATGCAAAGCTGAATTTTCAGCATTACTCCAGTCTTCAATGTCACATGCTCGTATCTCATTCTGTTCCTCTGCAGAGAGAGAGCGGAGGTCATGGAAGCAGCGAGTCCAAAGTTCATTGTGACATTAGATGGAGTTCCCAGTCCGTTAGCAAACCGCACAGATCAGGACATGGAGCCTGAGGACGAGTTCAATACGACCTCTGACCTTCCTGAAAATAATGGACCCAAACCTGCCGTCCACCTTCGACTCGGCACTGAGTTTCTAAACGCTGGCGGTAAGACGAAGATCTCATGTTTTAGAGGACTTGGAAGTTGTACCTGGAAAATGTAACCCGTAACATAGAGCTGTTGTGAACATTCCTTTCTGATTTCCCCTGCTCACCCTCATTCTGTCTTTCTCCTGCAGATAGAGAGCTAGATGTGGTGGAGGACATGGACGTAGAGCCAGTTCAGGCTAAACGACAAAAACTTCCAGAACGCTGCAAGTTTTGGCCTGCATGCAAGATTGGAGACGAGTGTCTGTACTATCACCCCAACACACAGTGCAAGTGAGAACATATTACCAGCCCATGACGGATAAACTCACACTATAAACCCACGTAACACAGCATGGTGGACCAGTCAATCAACAAATGACTCTCTTGTTATTTTGCTTTTATTTTTATTCTGATTTATTCTATTCAGGGTTTTTTTTTCTTCTTCTTCCTTTTTTGTAACAAAAACCCAACAACTAATTAGTCTGTTTTCCTATTCTATTCTAGTCCTGTTCTGTTTTTGTTTTTTTGACTAAGTTCATTTATTTTTCCCTTTTCGTAACTTACATCAAATCAACAACTGACTAGTCTGTTTTCCTTTTTCATTCTATTTTATTTTTTTATTTTTTTCAACTTACAGCAGTCAACAATGGACTAGTCTGCTTTCTTTTTATTCTAATTTTTTCATTCAATTGTATTTGTTCTATTAATTCAATCAGTTCTATTAATTACGACCAACAGCTCACTTTCCTGTTTTTTTTTTTTTTTTTGTCATCTTAGAACTTTTTTGTAGTCTGTTTTTTCCTTCCTGTCTTTATCAGTGGTGCTAGAAATGAGTAATTAATAATTAATCATTTGAGACATATCTTTTCACAGTCATACGTAGTGAAGCATATTATGCAAATGTCTTTTTTGGTTCCGTTCCAGAATGTTTCCCAACTGTAAATTTGGCAACAAGTGTCTGTTCATTCATCCAAACTGTAAGTTTGATGCCAAGTGCACCAAAGCGGACTGTCCATTCACACACGTCACCCGCAAACTCAACAGCAACCCTACAAGAGCAGGTGTGTAAGATGAAGATGAAATACATTGGAATGTGTTATAAACGGTCGCTGACCTTTAAACTGTGACCTCTGACCCTGCAGATCCGGCTCCAGCCAGCACCGTGTGCCGTTTTTTCCCAGAGTGTAAAAAGCTGGACTGTCCGTTCTACCACCCCAAAGTGAGTCTTACATCATCCTGTTTCACTTTAAGGGATACAGTTGTGTTTATGTGGAGTTTAAGAACTTCAACAGTCTCTGAAATCTCAAATAAAAACTCAAATAAAGCAAAAGTTCTGATGTAGACATTGGACAATTCAGTATAAATTCAAAACTGCTTGCTTCCTCTTGTGCTCCTGCTCTTATTATGCACATTATACCAAATTTAGGTTTTATGAATCTTCTCTCTTATTTTCATGCATTTTAACTTTTATTCATATGCTTCAAGTCCCTCCTTTTGTTTGTTTTCGCAGCCGTGTAGATTTGCGGCGCAGTGTAAGCGAGCGGGCTGTACTTTCTACCATCCGGCTGTGGCAGTGCCGCCCAGAAGTGCTCTGAAATGGACCAAAACACAGAGCAGGTACCACAAACTCACAGACTACTGCAGCAAAGCCTATGAAATATACATGTGACTCAAATATCTGTAAAGAGCAATTGTCTGTTTCTTTTCCCACAGTTGAGAAACACTCAGGTGAATGATCACAGCTGAGCTGCAGCTTTTCCTACAGTTTATGTAGAGCTTTCTGTCTCTGGCATCATTCTGATCATTTTTGTTGTGCTTTTATGTTTTTTGACTAATTTTTAAAACAAATTATGAGTTTTATAAATTGCAAGTTTCTGTAAGCTGTTTACAGAATATCTTTGGTGTATTAAATGTCAACAATACACACACAAATGTTGTCTTTACTCCAAGTATGGATCATTAGCTTAAATATTCATTCAATTCACAATCACAGAATCTTGAAAGCCAAACATGCGAATCAGAGATTCTTTATTTTCCAGTCTAGAGTTCGTGATCTTCAGGGTGGTAAAGTTCACTCATCAAACGGTAAATGTACGATGGAGCGTTTCCACCGATGTTTGAGATGAACAGTGTGATGAGCTCTGGAGGAACGTAGTCGAATACCGGACAGTGAGCATTGACCTTAGACAAGATCTCACCTGGAAACAGAAAACAAGTTCATGACAAATGTTGCTCGCAATTTTAACAAAATGACTTTCTTGTAAAGTAGAATTACAGATTGTACATAAACAATGAAGTGTTTTATTCATCAGAACAGATTTGTATCAACTGCAGTGAATGGGTGCCATCAGAATGAGAGTCCAAACAGCTGATAAAACATCACAATTTTCCACAAATAAAATCCACACTACTCCAGTCCATCAATTAATGGCTTGTGAAGTGAAAAGCTGTGTGTTTGTAAGAAACAAATCCATCCGACATTAACTTCATACCTTTGCTTCCAACTAAACTATAAGTCCTCCATCCATAATATTGCTTTTTACTTCACAAGACTTTAACTGATGGACTGGAGTGGTGTGGATTGTGATGTTTTTATCAGCTGTTTGGACTCTCATTCTGACGGCACCCATTCACTGCAGAGGATCCACTGGTGACCAAGTGATGTAATGCTAAATTTCTCCAAATCTGTTCTAGATCTTGGAACTTTATAGCAAAACTTGAAAAAAATGGAACTTTTTTTCTAAACTTCTTATTAACAATTTTAGTTTTGAGGGTGCTAATAGGAGTAAAATGTTGCTGCGTGACGTTACCTTCGGTAAAGGGAAGCACTTCATGTGGCGAAACAAATTTATGAAACGTGTCCTCCTCATTAGGAAACTACAACAACAAAGATGCAAATGAAACCTCAAAAACAGCATGTACAAGATCTTATCTACTGAATTTAATTTAATAAATTAAATTGTGCAAGTGTGATTGTACGGGGTGTGGGATACCTGCGGCGAGAGCTTGAACATGGGAGCGCAGACGATGAGAGGAGTCGAATGATGCTTGGCAGCCAGAGCCAGTGTGTGTGTGCCATTAACCGCCCGCAGACCCCCGTTAGCCAGAACCGTCTGTGTGCCGATGATCACCTGAACAACACGAGTGATTCAGTCCGGTATTTACTGAACTCCAATTGTTCATCAAGAAACTAGATTCTGTGTATGACTAACATGTAACACAATGTTTTACAACATATAATATTTCCAGTTGTGTGATTCTGGATAATTAATCTATCTGGAATATTAAATCAATGCATTAGGCATCAATTCATAATTTCACCTTGTTGACCCTTGACATTACAGCGAAAATGGCCGCGTCTGGGATGACCGTTGTCTCAATCTCCTCTTTGCAAAGACTTGTGGCCATTTCATGGCCCTTATGGATGAAAAAATGAAAAAGTTACTATGAAGGACCTCAAATTACAACACCACTTATTACACTTGCTTAAAAACCAAAACCAATATAAAGTTAAACTCTTGAAACATTCATATAAAAATAGCACTAAGAATATAAATATAATAGAAATAATTATTTAGATACAAATATTAAATAGTATTTAAATGTTTATAAAAATAGTAAAATATTTATTAATAATGATAAACAATAATTGTTTCATTTAATTTTAATCTTGTAGTATAATTGTGTAGTTAATTAAAATTATATAGTAAAATTCAATTTTATGTATTCATTAATAATGATAAAAAATGAAATGTTGGTCAATATTTTTTATTACAACAGTATAATTTTTACATATCCATTACAAGTACAATATAGTAATATTAAATAGAATTTATTAATTTTTTTCATTATTTATTAAATCATGATTAATGTTAAAATGTTATATAACACTATTTAAAACAAATTAATTATAATATCATAATTTCAATAATAGTACATAATGGTTAAACATGCCTTTGTGTTACTACATGGTTAAACATGACAGTGTTATTAATTTTTGTCTGTCCGTTCTATTATTTGCCAGTAATGAGATGTGTTTTCGAGAGCCGCTTTAGTAAAATATAAATAATGGATGCAAATATGTACTCACTTGACAGAAGGGCGCACACTCTGCAACGATGACGTGAAATTTGCGTTTCCGTGCAGCATCTTTCAGGAAAGCTTCCACTGTTCTGGAGCGGCCGATGGTCATGATGACCTCGTTGGAGTGGATGTGTTCCAGCGCCTGCATGGAGATGTTGTCTGTGGTGCCCTCTAAAAATCACAGGCATATTTAGCATTACAATAATATATAAAAAGCAAAGCCTCTCAGTCTCTAAGAGAAGCATCTATAGATTCTCACCCAGTTCTGTCAGCAGTTCGTTGATGGCTTCAATGACATTGGCTTTGAGATGAGCAAAGTGCTGTCTGAAGTTGTCTTCGCTGGATCCTCCAGACGTCAGAAGCTTGTGCAGAGATTCCTGCTGATCCGTCTCTTCACTGCTGCCTCTGGACCTGAGGAGAGGTTCAGACTGTTCATCCAAAAATTACAATTCTGATATTATTTACTCACTATCATGTTCCAAAACCAGTATGTTGATATTCATCTTTTTTTTTTTTACTTTAATTTTGCCAGAAAAAGTTTTAGAATTTTTATCATGTGTTAATGTAAAAAAATCGTGTGTTTGTTTGTTTTCTGGTTATACTTTTATTGTTTTGAATAGTTTTTGCCATGAAAATTGCCTAAGATGCTGACATGGCATTAAATAAAAATATACTACTACTACTTTTTAACCTTAAAGCTTCACTATGTAACTTTTAAAGCATAAAACTGCACGTTATCTGCGGAGGAACATTGTTTTGGTCGTTATGCGAGTTGTGCTTCGGCTCCGATATTCTGCGCAGAGGAATCTTATGGATTGAGACGCGCGCTGGGCTCATGATAACAAATGATCGCTTTATCAGAGCAAATGTCACTAATAACATCAAAACTCGACCAATAACGAGAAAGAAAGATGGATTTCCAATATATATGTCTTATAAGCAGGTAAGCAGTTTGTATGCCGCTGTTGTTTAGAATTGTTAAAATATGTTGTTTTAAAATAAAGTTACAAAAGATTGCCAATGCAGCTGTTAAAAATATCTGTTGCTATTCATATCAGATAATGATGGAAATTATAACTTGGAAAGACTATTTCTAGGCAAACGGACCTAATAGTAAATGGTTTAGGGATATCATGGTAAATCAACACTGTTTTGTAAAGAGCAGATGTGATGCTATACAAACTATATGTTGATCCGTGTTTTATTACGAGTAATGTCGCTTTCCCTTTTTGCTTGCGAGCTCTTTTCAGTTTGAGGTTCAGTTGTTATGTGTGAGTATGTAGTTTCCCGGGAAATCCATCCAGACAACTTTTATAAAAAAATAAATGTAGCCAAGCAGCCAGAATCGGGGTACAAGCACCAACAGCTCAAGCAGACAAATAGGTTAAACAACCAGCATGTATCTTTCCAGATATTACATGTTTGTACTACACACAGGCAACAGTCCGGAATCTCCACTGATAATGTGATTTAGGGTTTGATGAAACCTCTTACAAAAATACAAAAACAGTGATAGTTTATCTAGTGCCTCCCTCTAGTGGACAACGTTAGTATTGCAGACCTCATCTGTCATTCACACTGAGAAAATACTGAAATTTGATGGACTACCATGTTTGTTCTTTTGACTGTGTGATATTTAAAGAAAATATTAGCTGGTGTACCAAAGATGATGCACACTAATACAGTTTTCATTCGCTCCTTCAGGTTTTGTATATTAGTGTTAGGAAAGAGGGAATGAAGTTATAAGGTCGATTTCAGATACCTCGCATATTCTTCTCGGATGATCTTTAGCACCCTGCGGACCATGTTACCGACGGTGGTCTCAGACGGCTGTGCTGCTGTCATCCGCCTGCCCTCCTTCCGTATGATTTCCATCAGCTCACCTGAAAAAACACACCAAAGACTTCAAGATCCTGTAAACCAGAGTTTCAAACTGGGGCCGAGCCCATAGGGCAGGGATCCTCAAATCTGGTTCGCGAGATCCACTTTCCTGCAGAGTTTAGCTCTAACCCTAATCAAACACACCTGAGCATGCTAATCATTGCCTTCAGGATCACTAGAAAATCACAGGTAGGTGAGTTTGATCAGGGTTGGAGCTAAACTCTGCAGGAAAGTGGATCTCGTGAGCCAGATTTGAGGATCCCTGCCCTATGGGGTCGCAAGAAAGTGCTAGGGGGTCCAAGAGAAAATGTAGAGAAAAACAGTGTTTAAAAACTGAAGATAAATAAATAAGAGAAATAACATTAAAATAATTTCTATATATACACACACAATGAAAAAAATTATTAAAATAATAATAAAAACATAAATATTCAAATAAAATATAGATTAAAATAATAAAATAATATGGTATTAAAATAACATTTAGATCAAAATAATGAAAATTATATTAAACAATTTAGAAAAAATTAACACTTTATTACAATAAAATGTTTATAAAAATAAGTATTAAAACAAATATTACATTTAAATTTAAAATTAAATTAAAATAGATTTAAATAAATAAAAATAGTTGATTACAACTATTAAAATGATTGATTACAATAAATATATTAAAATAAATATTACAAATAAAAATGTGTTAAAATGAACAAATAAACTACATATTATTATTATTATTATTATTATTATTATTATATTATATATTATATATATATATATATATATATATATATATATAGGAATAATATTTTACATATTTATGACATTCATTTGTTTTTCATAGCGTAAACTGGATCTTATATATAACCGCATTTAAATTTTAGAATGGGGTCCCTCAGGAATATGAACGACTGAAAAGCTCTACTGTAAACCACAGGCAGGCACATGCACCACTCAACAGTCAGGCACAGGGAATGATGCAAGTGAAGTCGTGTATCGAGCAAGACAGGGTTTTGATCCGATCTCGAGTGCTTACTCACCGGCGTTGCTCCAGCGGGCCTGCGCGGTGATTCTGCGGAGTAAAGCAGTCGTTTCTCGGGCAGTTTCCGCGGAGCCCCGGAGGGATCCTGCCCCGCTGCCGCAGCGCTTCAGCTCGGACAGAAACGACTCGATGCGCTCGGACAGATCCGTCTCTTTATCCGCGCCGGGCATTTTGACTGGTGTCTCAGTAAAGCGCTGATTCGAGCTAGTGTCTCCTGAAAGCTTGAACACTCGCGGAACCAGACAGAAACCTCCTCCGGTTCATGAATCCTGCTCTTCTTCTGTTATTTATCGGCGATTAGGTCTGTGTTGTAACAGCCCCACCAACCGTCCATCCATATCAACACTCAGCAAGTCTTTTCTGTTGAATAATTATTATACAAAACAAATTGCTGCATGTAAAACCCACGAAGTAGCCTATTAAAATAGTTTGCATAATGCACTGTATATTATTTATCATTTTAATATATGCGTTGCTATGGCTATATAAAACATGCTGGTTAATGATTGTTATACTCCAGTTCATGGTTGGTAAGATTTTTAATGTTTCAGAAAAAAGTCATCTCTTATGCTCATGCTCAATGTCAAAAATACATTAAAAGAGTAATATTTTGAAATATTTAAACAATTTAAAATAACTTATTTTTATTTGAATATATTTTTAAAATGTAATTTATTCCTGTGATGCAAAGCTGAAGTTTCAGTATCATCGGTGTCACACGATCCTTCAGAAATCATTGTTTTTTTTACAATTTTATTCCTCTTATTTTAATTCAAATAACTTGCTGCATGTAAATTTCATTTATTTATCCACTTAGAAGCCTTTTAGAATATTATGCAAACTTAAAATATTTTCTAAGATTGCCAGATGAGGACTAAATCACTCTGCTTTGTTGTTGTAACAAATTTAATTTGTTAATAACTCCCAAACACTCAAAATACTTTACTAACAATTTTTATTGAATGACAAGCCAATTCTATTTCCGAAATCCACTTTCACCAAAATTAATTAGAATCAAAAACATTGCTGTTGAAAATGATTGAACACTGGAGCAAAAAAAAAAAATTAAACCACCGGCAGCAAATAACAGCAATAGTAAATCTGATCCAAACCTTCCACCCAGGACACGTGTAACCACTTTTCCATAAAAGCATTTGAAAAGAAGAGAAAATGAAAAATCGAAGTCTAGTTTGATCTGTCAAATATGGGTAGATCCTGTTACAAATCAAACCAGAACTGATGGAGCAGCGATGGCATTTATACACCTTTAACCTCAGGCCCACTGCAGGAGTTCTGTTGGATTGAACATTTATTCAGTCTGTGGAGAAACTAACAACTAACAATCAACAAATAAAGACTTTAATCACAGATGAACTCACACTTTCCCATAATAAGCAAACTAAAAAGAGATGCTGCCCCACAAAATAAAACTGCTTAAAAATTAGTACATTTCTCAAAGTCAGAATGATATATGACAGCTTGAAGCTCTGATGTGCAATCGCTCTCTCTTCACTTGCAGTGAGTGGGACTTCATTTTGATAAAATGGCTTTGCATTACCAAACATAAGTCTTTATAGAAATAATATAGACAGCTTAACACATCAGTCTGCAATCTGTTCATGTGAAACAATCATTCTATCCTTCCAAATAACAGGCGGAACAGATTACAGTAATTAACACACACACACACACATTCAACGACCACAAAGTTTCTCTCACAGGAGCGTATCTTTTATCAGTTATAGGGGCTTGTGCTGTCATTTAGTATAAATACAAGAAAATAAAGCAAAATAAACTGAAAAACTGGGTGTTTTTTTTCCAAATGATACTGAACAAGCTTGTATCAAAAATGTACACGCACTGAAAGACAATTTGGCCGCCAAGCATCAATCGCTTCCCAGAGAATTCCCTGATGCACGTCCACTTCCGATAAACTTCAGGTCACCCGCGGCGACTGGAATAAATCGCCGAGGCAAAGCAAAATGTCAGGGGCCGGAGGTTCTGATGTCAGGAAGAAGTTCTGGGTCCCTGAATTTACAGGCAGATTCTACTCAATGAGCTTCTTGGCCTTGAAGAAGCGGCGCAGGTAGAAGACCTGCCACGTGGCCAGACCGATCAGACAGCACATGGAGAAGATGCTAAAGTACAGCACACGTGTGTTGGTGGACTCTGCAAAACACGACAGAACGTCAAAGCTCATGTTCATTCATTTACAAGTCACTTTTAAGCTGGAGTTAAACATCAGTGGGATGCTTTGCTGGTTCTTACCATTAGTGTCTCTCATCTCCTCCTCTCTCTTCTTCATGTAGGCAAAGTCATTGACAATAGATTCTGAGAGATCTTCCAGCCGACGGAGTTCTACTTCCAGGGGCTTCAGTTTTTCAACCTTGGCAATCTGAACAAATGAAGAATAACTTCAGACTGACTAAACAATCAAAGCAACAGTGGAACAGTAGGTGTAGATAATCTCCAAAAGCAATGTACACTACTGTTCAAAAGTCTGGGGTCAGAAATCCATTAAAAGTGACAGTAAAGCCATCTAGACTATTTATTATAAAAGACTTATAGAAGAAACCTGGGAAAAATGTATCATGTGCTCTACAAAAACATTAGGCAGCACAACTGTTTTCAATATTGAAAACAATAAATGTTTCTTGAACAGCAAATCAGCATATTAGAATGATTTCTGAAGGATCATGTGACACTGAAGACTGGAGTAATAATGCTGAAAAATCAGCTTTACATCACAAATTATATGCATATAGTAGAGTTGTTTTAAATGGTAATAATATTTTACAATATTACATTTTTTTTTACTGTATTTAATCAGATAAATGCAGCCTTGGTGAGCATATAATAAACTGACCCCAAGCTTTTGAGAAACTGTTAAGCATGAGAAATCAAAGCATACAAACCTCTTCATAATTTTTGGCCTCAACACCATGCTTCATGTCCAAGTTGATCTGTTGGTCAGGAACTCTTCCAGTTCCTAAATAGAAGAAAAAAGTAAAAATCAAATAAACAAATTCAGAATCGATTTGTATCAATATCATATCATCACCTTAACCTGAACATATGTGACCCTGGACCACAAAACCAGTCTTAAGTGTCAATTTTTCAAAATTGAGATTTATATATCATCTGAAAGCTGAATAAATAAGCTTT